>CALSCO010002256.1:0-13964 GCA_943704415.1 Parvularia atlantis | reverse complement strand
TCGGGTCAAAGTACGTCGTGTCGAGCGAGTGCTTCAGGTTCGGCTTGAACGGGAGGTCCTGTCACCGCCACATTGCATCAGAAGCTGTGCCATGATGCGCAAATGGCCGCCGCACCGTCATGGCGCGCAGCCGCTCCCAGTCGAGCCCGCGGAACAGCGTGTGCCCCTGGAGTGCCTCGAGGCCCGCCGGCCCGCGTCCAAGGCGCTTGTTGTGCTGCACGAGCAGGCTGCGCTGGGCCGTCAGCATCGGCAACTTCATGCGCGCCTGACTCACCGCGTGATAACGTCCCACGCCGCGTCGCCGATCGCCTCGCCGCCCTCGACGCCGTCGTCGTGGTCAAACACGGGCCGGGTGAGTGTCGTCTCAAAGTCGAGAATGTTTTGGAAGACCTCCTCGGTCGTGTAGCCCGAGAACGGCCCGATGCCTGCGCCCCGCGCTCAGAGAGCGCCGACTGCCGCGCGCACACGCACCCGCAAGCATCTCGTACAGGATGCACCCGAGCGCCCAGTAGTCGACCATGTAGTCGTAGCCGAGGCTGGCCAGCACCTCGGGCGCCATGTAGTCGGGCGAGCCGACGCGCGAGAAGGCCTGTGCTCGTTCTTTGCGCGTCAGGGCGACCAGACAGCCAGGGGGGCGGCACCGCGCACCCGCACGCCCTTGTCGCGCCTGCGCTGGCTCCGCTCGCGCTGCAGCTCGCGCTGGCGCTGCCAGTGGCACTCCTTGAGCTCGGCGATGCTGCGGTTGCGCCGCACGGGCCGAAACCCGGCCATCTGGGCGAGCGGGCACGCGCGTGAAACACGCGCGTACGACCGGCTCGGGCGCGCTACCTTCGCCGACCAGTGCTGCACAAACTTCTTGATCATACCGCTCTTGGACAGGCCAAAGTCGGTCAGCTTGAGATGGCCCGTCGCGTCGATCAGCCAGTTCTCAGGCTTGATGTCGCGGTGGAAGTAGCCGATCGAGTGCAGCGTCGCAACGGCCGCGACCATCTCGGCCATGTAAAACGTCGCATGCGCCTCAGGCAGCACGCCTGCCAGCGTCCACAAATGAGCGGCCGCGCGCTGCGCCTACCCTGTGCGCACCAAAGTCACGCAGCAGCGAGCGCAAGTCGCCGCCGGGGACGTACTCCTGCGCGACGCCGGTCAGACGCCTGACGCGCGCGGTGTGCCGGGGGCGCACCATCGCCAGGTACAGGTATTCGGCATCCTGGAACGAGTACAGCAGCTTGACGAGCCACTCCGAGTCGGCCGCGCTGAGGATGTCGCGCTCGGTCATGACGCTGTCGGTCTGTGCGTGCGTGCGCGCGTGTGTGAGCTGCGTCGCCGGTGCGGACGACAAGAGGCGCACGCGGTCGCTCGACAGCAGGAACGACTTGCGCATGCGCTTGATTGCGCACACCTCATGCGTGTCCTTCTTCGTCGCGAGGAAGACCTGGCCGCCACAGGGTCAGACGCACACCGCGCCGCGCACTCACCGCCGCATGCCTGGCCGTAGTGCCCGCGCCCGATCTGCCACATGATCTGGAACTGCGAGACCTTGATCTGGCGCCGGCGCTGCCGCAGCATCTTGGTCTCGCGCTGGCGGAAGCTCTCAAACAGGCGCTCGCGCAGGTCGGCGGGGAAGCGGTGCCGGTCGCAGTACGCCCGCAGCTGCTGCAGGCGCTCCTGCCGCCGCGTCAGGTAGAGAAAGTGGTGGTAGTAAAAGTCGATGAAGACTGCGGCGCGGCGCGGGCGCGTGAGGCGCGCGGTGGGCGAGGGGAGCTGCCGCAGACGGACGCACAGCGCTGCGCCGCGACGCATCGCTGCACCGTGACCGACGATACGCCGCCGTCGCTCGCGAGGCGGTCAAGGTACTGGCGCGTCGTGTGCGGCGCGCATCGGCCTCGCGAAGCACGCGGGGCCATGCGCACGCACCGTCTCGGCGTTGCTGCCGGGGTGGGACGGCGCGGGCGAGGACGAGGAGGACGAGGCGCGGAAGTGGCTGCGGTGGATCGACGCCGGGACGATGTCGAAGCCCTCGTCGTCGTCGTCGTCGTCGTCGTCGTCTGCGTCACCGCTGCCGTCCTCGGCGCCACGCCCGGCCCGCTGCGCGGCCGCATCGCGCTCGGGCGACGGCGAGTCGTCGTCCAGCAGGCGCCGCTGCAGCTGCTGGAGCGGCGGCGGGAAGCTGTCGTCGTCGCCCGGGGCGGGGGCGCGCGCCGGCGGCGTGGCACCGAGCGGCTGCAGCGCGTGGCCCGGCGGCGTGCGGCCTGCATCGGGCCGGTCGACCTCGTCTGTGCGACACAGCGCACACGTCACGCACGCGCAACTTCCGTGCGCGCGCGCGCCCCGCGCACCGGCCGCGGGCATCGGCAGGTCCAGCCCGGCCACCCAGTCGATGTCGAACCACACGGGCTCGTCCTGCAGCATGCTCTCGCGCATGTACGCGACCGCCTCGGGCGGCAGGCGGCGCGCGGCCGCGGCCGTGGACGCGCCCGCGGTGCGGTTCACGAGCACCGACTGCGGCGGCACGCGCGGGGGGCGCGGGCGTGAGCGGGCGCGCCGCAATCAGGCGCGGCGCATCCGCACTCCAGGGGCTGCGCGGAGCGGCGTCGCCTCCATCCTACGTAACCAACAACAACTGAATAAGCTCACTCTACCGGCTCGAACTGGGCTTCAAAGTCCTGTGTGCGCGGACGTGTGAGGAAGGGGGGTCGCGCATCGGTCTTACGCGCGCAGACGCACGTCCAGCAGCTGCAGCGTGCCGCGCGCGAGGCTCATCAGCTCAAGCGCGAGCTGGCCGCCCTCGACGCTCGCCGCGACGTCCTGCGCCGCGGCCAGCTCGGCGGCTGCCGGCTCGCCGCCGCCGCCGCCGCTGCACGCGAGTGCGGGCCGAACCGAGGGCGAGGCTGCGCGGCGTGCGGGCGAGTCAGCGGCGTTCGGGGGCAGGTATGCCGGCATCGCGCATGGTGTACCGAGCGAGGTGGATCGTCGTCTGCGAGCGGCGGGCGAGCGCGTGAGCAAGGGCATGGGCGGCGTCGCGACGGCCGAGGCGCGCACCGATTGCTGTCGCTGCCCTCGCGCGTGTGCCCGCGAGCCGGCGCTAGCCGCTGCGGGTCGGCCGGTGCGGGCGGGGGCGTGGCCACGGGTGTTGCGGGCGTCGCGGACGTGCGCGGCTCGTCGGTCACGGGCGACGTGCTCGTCGGGCTGAGCTGGCTATTGGGCCGCGACGTCGTCCGGCTGCGCTGCACCGATGCCCGCAGCTGCTGCAGCGCGTCGTCGGTCGAGGCCAGGCCGAGCACCACCAACGACGGGTCGTCGATCGACCCGCGCGACGCGACGCCCCCAATGCTCGAGCCGGACGCCTTGCGCGCGCGGTCGGCGCTCTCACGCACGGCGGCCAGCGTATCGAGCACGAAAGCCTCGGCATCGTCATCGTGCGCCACCGCCGCCGGTATGGGCACCGTCACAGGGGTCGTCGCCGCTGCGATTGTCGTCGCGGGTGCCGTCGCGGGGGCAGTTGCGGGCGTTGGCGAGGTCGGCTCGGCGATCGGTCTTGCCGCTGCCTCGCCGTCGCTCTTGTGGGTCGCCTTGGCCCGCGTGTCGACGTTCAGCTGCCGGTTGGACCCGCCCGCGCCCTTGCTATGCCCGGTGATGCTCGAGATCGCCTTCGACGAGGCGTCGGTGATGCCGCGCGTGATGAGCGAGATGATCGAGTTCTGCCGCCCACGCTGCTTCTTGTCGGCCTCGGCCTGGGCCGACCCGAGCGCGGGTGCGGGCGTCGAGGGTGCGGGCGAGCTGACGGGCTGCGACGGTGCGGGCCGCGGCGGCGTCGTGACCGGGCCCGTTTCGGGTGGCGAGGCTGCAGCAGCTGACGCGGCGGCCTCCCGCGCGGCCTTGCGCTCCTTCAGGTGCTGGCGGGTCAGCGTGAACCGCTGTTGCTGCAAACACGACCACCGTGTGAGAACAGTACAAAGCGGCGGAGGCGGGGGGGGGGGCGCGTACCGCCTTGGTGACCTCCTCGGCCGCATTCACCGCGAGCACGTCGTCAAAGATCCACTCGTCGTCGGTGTTGGTGCTGATCTTGATGTCGCTACAGCAAGCCGTCAGCAGGCGGCCTGCGCACGTGCGGCGCGCACCGTGGCCCGCTGATCGTCTCGGGCTCGTTCTCTTCGTCGGACGAGCTGACGATCTCGGCAGCCTTGGTGTGCCCTTTCGCGACGGCGATGCGGTCGGCACTGCGCGGGCGGGCGCGCGTCAGGCAGGCAGGCAGCGGGCGCGGGCGGGCGCGTGCCTGGCGAGCAGGCTCTGCAGGATTCCCACGCCCTTCTTCGCGCCCTTGACGAACGGCAGCTTGAGCAGCTCGGCCGCGCTGGGGCGCTGCGCGCGACGAGCGTCAGTGCAAGTGCGCGCTTGAGCACGCCCGTCTGCGCGCACCGCGTTCGGGTCCGACTGCAGGCACGCCTTAACGATGTCCTTGAACGCCCTGCTGAACTGCGGCGGCTCGAGGCGCGGCGGGGCGCTGCGCGGGATGAGGTACAGCGCCCTGCGTGGCCGCGATGAGGACGTGCGCGGTGTGTGTGAGGCGGCCGCGCACTTCATCGCGTCCAGCTCGGCCAGCGGCGGCTCGCCCGTCGCGATCTCGATCAGCGTGATGCCGAACGACCAGATGTCGGCCTGTTGGCGGTTGGCCGCGTCAGCCTCAGAACGTGACGAGGGCGCACGCGCGCCTTTGAGTCGTACTCGTCGTGCATGATGACCTCGGGCGCCATCCAGCACCTAAGCGCGACGGCTGGGTGAGGCCACGCCGTGCGGCGCAGCGAAGCCGCGGCGCACGGCGTGCCGACAAAGGTGCTGCGCTTGACCGTGTTGAGGCTCGTCTGGCCCGACACGCCAAAGTCGCACAGCTTGATCTCGCCCAGCTCGGTCAGGAGGATGTTTGCGGCTGCGGTGCACCGCGCGGCGTAAGCGCGGGCACGTCCGCCGTGTGTCCAGCCGCACCCTTGACGTCGCGGTGGATGATGTTGTTGGTGTGGAGGTAGCTCAGCCCGTTGAGCACCTCGCGACTGATCACGGCCGTGAACTTTTCGTCAAACAGGCCGGCCTTGAGCTGGCGCGGGCGCAGGCGTGGTGAGCGTGAGCGTGAGCGTGGGTGTGGGCGCGCAGGAGTCGCCGCGAGCGCGAGCGCGAGCGCACCAGCTGCCGCACCGAGCCGCCGCCGCAGTAGTCCATCACGATCCACAGGCAGAACGGGTCGAGCTGGATGTACGAGCCGAAGTAGCGCGTGACGTTGGGGTGGTTGCAGCGCGAGAGCAGGGAGATTTCGCGTTGGATCCCGTCGAGCTCGTCGCCGTCGTCGCCGTCCGTGTCGATGACCTTGATCGCGTAGATGTTCCCCGTGCTCACCTCGACGCTGCACCCACCGTCTGAGCCCGCGCGCCCGCACGCACGCAGGCCGGGCGCACGCACGCACGCACCCCTTGAAGACGGACCCGTACGAGCCCTTGCCGACGCGCGCGAGCCGCGTGAACAGCGTCGACGGGTCGACGTACGAGCTCATGTTGACGCGAAGCAAGACGAAACGCGCGTTGTCTTGGCAACACTTGATCGAGCGGGTGGCGCCACCATGGCGGACGACGTGCGCGCGCGCTCGCACCTCGGCCGTGGCGGTGCGTGCTGAGCGCGCGCGGCGATGCGGCGGCGCAGGACGAGCACTTCCACGCGCCACCGGACGATGACGACGACCGCGCCGCCGACAGCAAGCGCGCGGCTAAGAAGGCGCGCAAGGACGCCAAGCCGGCGGCCGAGCCGGCGGCCGAGCCGGCGGCCTCGCCCTCGCCCTCGCCCGCGCTGTCTGCGGACGACATCAAGCTGCCGGCGGTGCAGGACGGCGAGAAGCAGTTCAAGGTGTGGCTTCACCGCCGCCCGGTCGGCGCTGACGCCGCCGCGCACCGCATGTGGTCAGCTGAGCGACAAGCGCTTCGTGCACGTGCGCAAGTGGAAGAAGCTCGTGCAGGTCGATGTGCGAGAGTTCTACGAGAAGGACGGCAAGGTGCTGCCGGGCACGCGCGGTGCGGGCGGGCGCTTCCGTCGGCGCGTGTCGGGCGCGGTGCTCACCGGCGGTGGTGGCGCAGGTATCAGCCTCACGGCCGAGCAGTGGGCGGCGCTCAAGGCGCACACGCCCGAGATCGACCGGGCGCTGGCCGCGCTCAAGTGATGCACTGTTGCTCTTTACTTGTGTGCGTGTCACGCCGCGCTGCCGTACAGGATGTCGTAGTGGCCGGGCCGGTAGAGGATCTGCAGGTGCGGCGCGGGCGGCTCGGCGTGGAAAAAGTCGTGCACGGTGAGGTCGGGCGAGGCCGCGTCCATGTAGAGCACGCGCAGGTTGGTGCCCATGCGGCGCGCGAGGGCGACAAGGTGGACCTCCTCCGACTCGCGCCCCATGTTGAGCACCTCATTCTGCGTGAAGCTGTGCGCCGTGTGCCCGTCCGGCAGGAACGGCTGGTACTGCTCCTCATTCTTGACGATCTCGGCCGCCGTGACGAAGCGCAGCAGCGACACGATGCTGGCGCCATCGGCACTGCCGTCAGCCATCGGCACGTCAGAGCGCGCGAGGGCGAGCGCGCACCAGTCCGAGGTGGACGCGTCGGCCAGGAACGCCTCTAGCCCCGCGCGGTCGCCGGCCACGCACAGCGCCAGTGCCTCCAGCAGCAGCTCGTGGAAGTCCTCGAAGACCATGGGCGGGTACAGCGTCGCGAGCGTGTCAAAGTTGGCCTGCGCGACTTGCTTGGCTTTGCGCGCACGCGTGTGTGTTCTCAGCGTGGCACATCGCTGCCGCCGTCGCCACCGCCCGCACCGTCCTCGCTCGTCCCGCTCGCCAGCGCGTGCTCCAGGTACCCGAACGCGAACGCGCGGAAAAAGCAGTTGCCGTCGCGGCGGCACCGGCGCATGCGCGTGTACCCGCGCTCGACCAGTTGCTGGCGTCTTCCGGTGAGCGCGACGCCCCCCACACGCGCACGCACGGCGGCGCACCTTGGCCTTGCGCTGGTAGCTCTCGTGCGCGCCGTACTCGGCCTGGAGCTCGGCGGCGTCGAGCGGCGCAGACACTATGTAGGGCTCGTCGCTAGCCTCCATTTGCCAAACAACAGCATATGGCCTGGCGGGTGCGCGACGAGCTGAGCGCGCCGGGCGTGCCGGAGCTGTTCTCAGTCGAGTTCCCGGGCGCCGTGCGCAACACGGACCGGGCCGTCGCGATGCTCGGCGGGCCGGATGCGCTCGGGACGCTGCACGTGCGCGCGGTGGTGCGATGGGTCGTCGACGGCGTGAACTCACATCCCGCGCGCGATTGCCGCAGAACACGCACGTGCACGACCCGACGCGCGAGCGCACGCTGGCCGTGTCGCTGCGGCCGGGCAACGTCTTTGCGCATCCTGTGCTCGGGCGGCCCGTGCAGACCGAGGGCGTGCTGCTGCGCGTGAGCCGCGACAGCGCCGACGCGCCGTGGACGGCCGAGGTCCAGGGCGTCGTTGGCGCGTCGTGGCGCTTCCGCGGCATGGCCGACTTCCAGTTCGTGCCGCCGCCGGACGAGCCGATGATGGGCCTCGCGAGCCTCCTGCACGGCATGCCTGCGCCCGTCGGCACCGACGTGCCCGCCGAGCTGCCGCAGCGCGGTGCGCAACGCACGACGCACCGCATCCCTGACGGGCGGTGCAGAGCGCCTGCGCCGCGCGGCCGACGCGCTCGAGAAGGCCGTCGACTTGCACGTGCTCGAGAATGACCGCCTGCTCAACAGCCGCGCGGTCGTGCCGCCGCCGCTCATCTCGGCGCTCGACGTCGAGCAGCTCTACGGGTGCACGCGCTGGTGTGTGCTGCCGGCGTTGCTGACCCGCGCGCAGCTTCCGCCAGAACCAGCTCATCAAGACGAACCCGTTCGGCCTCGACTGGGCGAGTGACCTCGCGCCCGAGGTCGGCGGCGCCAACGAGCAGGCCAGCGACGCAGCAGATGCGCCGTCCTGCTCGCATCACGAGTGTGCTGACCCGCGCCCCCTGCGCCGCCTGCACTGCCCTCGGGGCCGACCGCCGCGATGATCAAAGCCGCCGCCGACGTACCGGACGACCTGCGCGCGGCGTGCATTCAGGTGCCGCGACAACACACGCAATGGCGGTCCACGCTCACAGACCGCGCTGCCCAGCTGTTTGAACAGCGCCCGATGTGGTCTCGCCGCGCGCTCGAGAACAGCCTGACGGTGTCGGCGAGCAAGGCGCACGTGCGCAAGTGCGTGACGGACGCCTCGGGCACGGCCGCGCGAGGCCTGACACCCTGCCGCGCGCAGCGTCCTGCCGTCGCTCGCTTTCATCTTTACGCAGGGCCCCTGGCGGCGCGTCTGGTGCCGCTTTGGCTACGACCCGCACGCCGACCCAGCCAGCCGATTGTGCGCCCGACCGCGTCTTCGGTGATGCAGATCGCTCACGGCGCTGCGCAGCTACCAGCAGATCTTGCTACGACGCTCCGGCGGCAAGGCGGCTGCAGCGGTAGGCGGGCGTGGGCGGAGCGCAGTGGCGTGACGCGCGCGCCGCAGGACGACGAGGGCGAGTCGGACGACCAAGGCGAGGACGGTGACGCGGCCGGCTGCGGCGACGGGACGGTCGTGCTTAAGACGTGCGCCGCTGCGCTAGCTTGCTTGCGGGCGCCTGACCGGCGAGCAGGTCGCACGTGCTGCGCGCCGACACGCCCGACAGGGAGCTGCGATACTCGTACCAGCTGTTCGACATCGAGCAGCCCGAGATCCGCGCCGTGATCCACGACCCAGGCAGCGTCAGCCCCGACTGCAACGTGCGCGCGGCGGGGTTGCGCATGCGTCGTGGCGGCTGATGCGGATGGCCGGCGCAGGGCCAGTCGGGGTGGTACACCCGCGGCGCGCTCAACCGCATCCGCACGCTCATCCGCCAGCGCGTCATCGGCGTTGAGCCGCGGGCCACAGCCAAGGGCGAGCCAGCCGGTGATGTCGCGGTGCGTCCACACGCGCACACACTGCACACATCCTGACGTGCGGCTGCGGCAGAACGATCAACCGCCGCTAGGGCCCGCGCCCAAGCGCCGCAAGCGCCAGAATCGGCACGGTGCGGTGCCGTCGCGCTGCCGTCGCTGGCGTGCTCAAGCACTGGCGCAGTGCCGCTCGCGGACGCGGGGCCGCTGGACGACGACGAGCCGCCCGAGCCCACAGGCGGGTCGGCTGCGAGCGGCTGAGCAGTGCTGTGCTGCGTGCCGTGCTTGAACATGTTCTACATGAACAACAAGAAGTCTGTGCTGGCGAAGCGCAGCAAGCTCATGTGGTCGATCAGCTGCACGAGCGACCTGCTGAGCGAGCGCACGCTCCACAGGCCTACGCGCTTGAGCCGCCGCGTGCGGATCTGGCGCCCCGCCCGTGAGCCCAGCCGGTCTGCGTAGTCGGCAGCGGCGCACCTGCTCGTCCTGCACCTGCTTCAGGAACTCGTCATAGACCGCCTGCGACATCGCGCCGACCAGGCCGCAGCTCCAGATGTCAAAGGTGCCCTCGAACTTTGACAGGGGCAACTCGAAGCGGCAGTTCTCGACCGTGATCTGCGCGAGCGCGCGCCACATCGTCAGCGACGATGGCATGACGAGCGGCCGCTGCGGCGTGCCTGCGTCGAGTGCGAGTTCATGAACGCGACAATCGGGCGGATCATCGTCGTGTCGATGTAGCCCCACTTGCCCTCCTGCAGCGGCACGGTCGCGCGCAGGTTGCGCAGCTTCATCGTCATCGTCAGCTGCACGCTCTCATTCTCCACCGCCGCTGCGTACGGCGTCGCCACTGCGACGGTCTGCTCTGCCGCTGCGGGCATTGGTAAGCTGCGCACGGGGCCGCATCAGCCGGTGTCGCACGACGGGCGCCGCACGCGCACCTGCCGGAGAGCTCGCGCAGGTAATGCACGATGTCGTAGCCTATGTTGATCACCCTCTCGAACGGCCCCGCATCGGCGTTCTTCGTCTGGGCGCCGCGTGTCAGGGTACTGTGGCGCCGTTGCAGCAGACGACGAGAGCACACCGCCTGAGTTGTCAAGGGCTTCTCTACGTTGGGGAAATCGACGACAAAACTGAGGTCGACCACGCCTGCCGCGCGTGCGCGCGTGAGCACCCCGCTCGGCCCGCAACGACGGCGCCCCGCACCATCCTTGATCCACGAGATCGGCCCGGACGTGTTGTTGTTCAGGTTGTCGAAGGGCATGCCGACGAGCTTGATAATTGTCTGCGCGCGGCCGGTGTCACAAACGCCACCCGACAGCCACCCCCCGCACGAGCGCACCCTCGTTATCCCCACGTCGTTCGGCCCAGAGTCCTCCCGCAGTCGCGCATGAACGGAGAAGAGCGCGTTGTCGAACGTGCCGGTGATTGTGCGCGCGTTGAGGACGTCGTACAGCAGCCATTGCTGGCGGGCGCGTCAAGTCAGCACGCGCGCCCGCTGCCCGAGTCTATCCTGCGCACCTGCCGCAGCCGGCCCGTCTCAAGGTTGACGAGCGAGACCGTGTTGTCGCGGAAGTTGCGATTCTTGATCGTCAGGTGCACGTCCTCAAACTGCGCGGCGCGGGTGGCGTCAGCGCGGTGTGCGCGCGCGTGCAACACGCAGCGCTCGAACCTGCGCATGCTCCAGCTCGAGGTCGCCCCAGCGGGCTACGCGGGGCGCGTACGGCTGCCCGTCCCACTCGAGCTTGCGGTAGTCTGCGCGTACTCGCGCGTCAATAGCGAGGCGGGCCCGCGAGCGGCGACGCACCGACGACGCCCTTGACGCCGCGCAGGTGGCACTCGCGCAACAGGCCCTTGCCAGCGAAGAGACGCGCGAGCGAGAGCTTGACCTCCATCTCGTCGATGTCGACGTCAAACTGCGCCGTGACACGCAGCTGCTCGGGGTGCATGTTGGCCTCGGAGCGCGTGACCTTGACGCCCTTGAACAGGATGCTGCGCTCGCGCCAGTTGGGCACGATGGCGTTCTCAAACGCGATCTTGATGCCCATCTCGCGCGAGACGTAGTCCGACACTCTCCCCGCGATCATCCCTGTCGATGCGCGCGCACGTGAGCGTCAGCGGCGGCACATGGCAGCGAGCCGCACGCACCCTGGCCCCAGACGGTGTTGGCCACGGCGAGCAGCAGCGAGACGCAGGTCGTCGTGCCGACGACGAGCAGGAACGAGCTGCCCATCACCGTCCAGCTGAAGACGGCCACGAGGTCGTCAAAGCTGCGCGGGCGCACCCACTGCACGAGGTACCCGGGGCGCGGCAGCTGCGGTGCGCGTGCGCGCGGGCCGTGAGCCGTGCTCGGCACAGGCAGCGGCAGAGGAGGCGCACCATGTAGAAGCGCTTGCGCAAGGTGCTCAGATCGATGGCCACGAGGCGGCGCGACGCGTCCACGGCGGCGTCGAGCGCGCGTCTGCTCACGCTGGCGTCGTGCCGCGGCGGCGTCTACGCACGCGCACGTCAGCCGCGACCGAACGACAGCGCGCGCAGGCGCGCACCGCCTCGCCGGCTTGTGGTGGCCGCGGTGCCTGGGACGTCATCGACCGTCGCGGCGCGTGCACCGTCGCGAGCGGCGGGCGCGGTGGCCCCGCGTGCCCCGCAGCGGCCGGCAGCGACGGTGGTGGCCCTTGCCCTAGCGCGCTGCCCCGACCGAGAGGCGCCGCGCGCGCGCGAAAGGCCACGACGCGCAAGGCGAGCATCGTTCGGCCGCAGATACCAATCGAACGGCAAGTGCGTCGAACGCTTCGCGCCCATGCGGGCGTGCATCTTGGCGGCGTGCGCCATGTGCTGCGTGCTGGCCGCCGCCGCCGCGGATTTGCAGGCGATGCCCGCGGCGTGCCGGCAGCTGCGCATCGGCACCGGCGGCACGTTCAAAATCCTGCAGCTGTCCGACCTCGAGTTCACCGACGGCCAGAACACGCCGTGCAAGGACGAGACGCCGTCTGAGACGTACCGAGTGCGCGGCTTGTAGCGCGCGGCTGCGTGTCTCACCCGGCGCGCGCGCGCAGAACGTGCCCTGCGTCGAGACCCGCACGACGCGGTTCATCATTAAATTGCTCCAGGCCGAGCAGCCCGACCTGACCGTGATCACGGGCGACTCGATCGTCGCCGGCGCGTCCAACCCACGGCGCTCGCTCACGCAGCTGCTTGAGCCTGTGGTGCGTCGGCGCGCGCCAGGCACGCAGTTAAGCGGCTGACACGCACGCGCACGCCCAGGTGCGCTACGGCAGGCCGTGGGCGCTCGTCTTTGGCAACCACGACGAGGAGAGCGGGCTGACGCGTACGCAAATGCTCGAGCACGTCCGCGCGATGGACCCGGCCGGGGCGTGCCTCGTGTCCGGGCCAGAGGCGCTGCCGGGCGTGGGCAACTATAACCTAACGGTGCTGGACGCGACGGGCACGTTCCCTGTCGCGTCGCTGTTCCTGTTTGACTCGGGCAAGGGCCACAACCCACACGGCGGGTACGACTGGATCACGGTGCGGGCGCGGGCGCCCGCCGTGCGCCACTCGCTCGCACGCACGTCAACCAGCACTGCGCACACGCAGACGTCGCAGGTGCTTTGGTTCCACCGCGTGGCACAGCTGACGCAGGCGTGGCGCGACGAGCACGCCGGCGCCGAGCGCGCGGCCGTGCCCCTGCTCCTGTTCTTCCACATCCCCCTGCCCGAGTACCGCCAGCTACTCGAGGTCGAGTACGAGAAGCGCATCACGGGCTCGTATCTGGAGAAGGTCTGGCACAGCGACATCAACGGCGGGCTGTACGCGGCCGCGGTCGAGAACGGCAACGTGCGGGCGATGTTTGCGGGGCACGACCACCTGAACGACTTTTGCCACCGCAACATCGTTTCGGGCATCTACCTGTGTTACGCGGGCTCGGCGGGCTACGGTGCGTGCGCTGCGCCCGTTCTCGTGCCGGGGCTCACACCGCTCGAAGGCGCATACTCGCGCAAGGGCGTCGAGCGGCGCGCGCGCCTCGTTTCGATCACGACCGACGGCACCGCGCGCACGTGGAAGCGCCTAGACGACGACGACTTCACCGTGCTCGACAACGAAAAGCTGCTGACCGAGAAGGGCCGCCTGCCGGAGCACCCGGAGCTGCGCGGGACGGTCGTCTGGGCGTTCCAGCCGCACGTGCGCGCCACGCTGCGTGCATCGCGGGTCGGCAATCTCACGCGCATGCGGCCGCGCAGGAGATGAAGGCGCTGCTGCTAGTCACCGGTTTCGTCGCGGGCGCGCTGTGCGTGTGGCTGCTGCAGCTCGCCGCGGCTGGCGGCGCCGCGCCGCTGTCTTTGCTGGCACCAGCGGACGGCGCGTCCTCGCCCTCGCCCCCGTGGTCGTGGCCGTGGGCGCGCTCGGCGCGGTCGGGCGGGGCGGGCAAGACTGTGGATGAGGCCGACAAGGCTGTGTAAAGAAAGCTAGAAGAGCGGGCGAAGAAAGGCGCTAACGAGTGTACAGCTGTGTTAGAACTCGATGGCAACCGAGCTCGTACGCAGTCCGTTCGAATGCCAGGCTGGCATTTGTCGAACGTCGCGGCCACGCGGTCGTTCTTTCCGCGTCTTTGCGCCCCACGCCCCTCACCGCATGTGGCGGCCGCGCGCCCGTGCCGCCGCGGCAGCGTCTGCGCGCGCGCCGCCCAGCTGCACGCGGGCCGCACGCGCGCGCGCTGTTCCACTGGCGTCGTGGCCTGACGGTGGATCTCTTTTTGCTCCTGCCGCGTGGACCGCCGCGTGCTGCGGGCGCTCGCACAGGCGCGACCGCGCGGGTGATCTCGCATGCCCTGCCCGTGCCCGGCACCGTGCCCGCGCCGCGCTCTGACGGGCGGCTTTTTTTTCTTCCTTGCCACGTTCTGTCGCCTTGCGCAACACTCCGTTGAACCCAGATTGCGCTGACACACGCCGCGCCCCCCGCCGCTCCCCGCCGCAGGCCACGCTCCTCGCCGCCCCGCCCCGCCCCG
>CALSCO010002252.1:0-16805 GCA_943704415.1 Parvularia atlantis | reverse complement strand
ATCAGAATAGCATAATGGTTCACAATGGTTGGAAAGACACAAGGCGCGCACTTTTATACGCACCTGTAAAGCCGAATTGCAAACATGTTGTGCAAAAGCAAACAAAGCGGAATCGCTCACTGGAGCAGAGTGCGCAGACGGAAGAGAGAAAATGGAGAGAAGTGGGTACTTTGCTTCATAAAGCGCGAAAAGGTCTCCACGGTCCGAGTCGAAGTTGAGTTAAGCGTCTCATCCCCACGTCCGATGCGCTGTGCAAGCCGCGTCGTGAGCGGTGCATGGGCGAACGCGTGCACGGGCCAGTGTAGGTCGACGGCCGTGACTGCTGCAGTGTCGCTGTGTCACCACCACCCATCGAGCGGCCGCGAGATCCACAGCGTTCTGCTCTTCTAGAGTGAGTGCGCTGCTCGTCTGTGTCGTGTGCACTTCACTTCTGCGAGCGGCCGTGGCTGTGCTGCGTCCGACGAGGTCCACGGTGTCGCACGAGAAAAACGTCGCAGCAGCGTCAAAAGCAAGCTGTGCGCAGCGCATCTGCCAGCCAACGTGCCCGCAAGAAAAGTCAGCGTCGTCAGCGCCGGGCCGTCCGCGGGCGCGTGCAGCCGCACGTCCACCGTTCACTCATCACAGATGGATGCGCCTCTCGTGCTGTCGCGTGCCGTCGAGCATTGTGCCGTGCGTTGGCCGCGATGTGTGCGACGTGTGTGCAACGTGTGTGCAACGTGTGTGCAACGTGTGTGCGACGTGTGCGACGTAACGTGCGCGACGTGTGCGCGCTCGAGCGGCGTCCGCGGCAGCCCGATCTGCTCGATCCTAGTGCCGTAGTTCATCGCTGCTCGACCTTCGAAAGTGTGACAATTCTTACTCATTCGTCGCGTCGGGATGTCGAGGAGTGTGGTGCGTCCCGGTCCGCCTCGTTTGCGCGGGCCGCCCGCTCACGCGCCGCGCGCCGGCGCAGGTGCCCGAGGCGCGGCGGTGGCACCAGGCGCCAGGGTCGCACGACGCGCCCGACGTCGTGGGCGAGTATGAGCTGGGCGAGACGATCGGGCAGGGCTCGTTTGGGCGCGTGCGCGTGGCCACGCACCGCGAGACGCGCGCCAAGGTGCGCCCCGCTGCTGCAGCTGCAGCTGGCGGCCGCATCGGTGGCCGACGACGCGCAGTACGCGATCAAGCTGCTGTTCAAGCACAAGATCAAGGGCCCGGCGCAGATCGCGCGTGTCCTGCGCGAGGTGCGGTTCCTGCGCGTGCTCGACCACCCGCACATCATCAAAATCGTTGAGTGCTTTGAGAGCGAGGTGCGTGTGCGTTGTGGGCCGCGTGGATCGTGTGCGGGCTGTTCGGGTCGCGTGCGGATCGCGTGCGCGTGCTGCGTTCTCCTTCTCGCGCGCTCATCGCCCTTGATCGTCGCTCTTGATCATCGCCTGTGTGCACTCAACGTCGCGCAGGAAATCATCTACATCGTCACCGAGTACGCCGGCGGTGGCGAGCTCTTCGACTATATCGTCTCGCGCGGGCGGCTGCAGTCGCGCGAGGCGCGCAAGTTCTTCCGCCAGCTGGTCTCGGCGCTGGACTACTGCCACCAGGTCCGTGGCGGGCGCGCACGTTGCAGCGCACTCACGCGAGCACACGGCAGAACCACATCATCCACCGCGACCTCAAGCCGGAGAACATGCTGCTGGACGACAAGACCGACATCAAGGTGATCGACTTTGGGTTCAGCAACGTGTTCAAGAGCAACCAGCGCCTGTCGACCTTCTGCGGCAGCCCATACTACGCCGCGCCCGAGATGAACTCGGGCATTGAGTACCACGGGCCCGCGGCCGACATCTGGAGCGCGGGCATTGTCCTGTTTGCATGCCTGACCGGGCAGCTCCCGTTCGACGGCAAGGACATCAACAGCCTCTACATGGCCGTGCGCCGCGGCCTCTTCCGCTGCCCGTCGTTCCTCCAGCGCGGTGCATGCTCGCCGTAGTGGTAGTGGTACGCGTGCTGACCTGTGCGCAGAGGAGCTCGACCTTGTCTGCCGCATGCTGCAGGTCAACCCCGAGAACCGCATTACCCTCGCCGAGATCAAAAAGCACCCGTTCGTGACGGACCACGGCCTGCTGCCTGAGGTGCGCGTGCGCCACTGCGTGCGAGGCGGGCGCGCGCCGCTGACCGCAAGAGCGTGTCGCCAGCCCAACAACTTCCTGCCGAAACGGCCGCCGTTCAGGGGTCGCCCCTCGCCCGCGGCCGTGTACGAGATGCTGCAGCACGACGAGTCGATGACGGAGGAGGACGTGCTAGTGGGGCTGCAGGACCCGACGAGCCACGTCTTCGCGCTGTACCACCTCATCCACGCCTACCAGCTGCGCCTGCAGGCCCAGGGGCGGCTCCCGCCCGAGATCGCCGACATGCTCATGCCGGGGCCGGTCGACGCCAGCGCCGAAGAGGCGATGGACGGCGTCGCGGTCGTGACCAGCCCGGCCGTCGCGCACCAGCTCCAGGCCAACAGCAGGCTGCACCTGGGGGTCAAGCCGATCAACATCGACTCGGCATACAGCTCGTTCCTCTCTGGCGGTGCGCGCGGGTCTGTAGGGGCCGGAGGGCTGTGCTCACGCGTCCGTGCCAGCGGTGGCAGCGGCTGCGCCGTCTCCATCTGCTGCGCCTTCACCGCCAGCGCCAGCACCAAAAGCACCAGCACCGGCACCAGCACCGTCGGCCCCAACAGCACCAGTGCCCTCGCCCGCATCCGCCGTCGTCTCGCCCGCATCCGCCGTCGTCTCGCCCGCGTCAGCTGCCGTCTCGCCCGCACCGGCGTTGCCCAAGCGGCGGCAGTCGGTCGGGCAGCAGCTGGTTGAGTTCCTCAGCTCAGCCCTCGGCCACGTCTGGCGCGCGGCCACGCCACCGCCGCACGAGCACGAGCACGAAGGCGGTGAGGGCGACGCGCTGCACCCGATCCACCATCTGCACGGCGCGCCCACGGGCGCCGATCTGGAGCAACTGCTGCAGCGACCGTTGAAGCTGTCGGGGCTGTTCACGGTCTCGACCACGTCGGGGCGCCCGCGCGAGGCCCTCGTGCACGAGCTAGAGGCCAGCCTCAAGCACGAGAACCTCGAGCACTTCACCGACAAGCACGGCACGTTCTACTTCCAGGACCACACGGGCGACGTGATGGCCCAGGTCGCCATCGTCCCGCTCGACCGGCTGCACATGCACGGCGTGCGCTTCCGGCGCATCCGCGGCTCGCTGGCCGCGTACCGGCAGCTGGCCGAGCGCATCATTAGCAACATGAGGCTGTAACGCGACAACACACGGGGAGACACACATACACACGGGGACACAGGCCACGGACGGGCGCGGCTCGCGCACACACGCACAGAAATGACAGAGACGGGCGGCAGAGCGGCCGGCGGCGAGATGCGACACACGACGCCGCAGAGATCGCCGAAGACGCTCGTCGTGCGCGCGCCGCTCAGAGCTGGCCGCTGTCGGCGATGACGACGGGCTTCGACGTCTTGCTGTGTCGCGCCATGAGCGCAAGCGGACAGCACAGACGGCGCGCAGACGCACCCGGACTGCGAGCCGACGGCCTCGATGGCCTTGACGACGTTCATGCCCTCGACGACCTTGCCAAACACGACGTGCTTGCCGTCGAGCCTGCGTCCGCCGTAAGCACGCGAGCGCCATCGCTTGACGCCGCCAGCGGGCGCACCAGGCGGTCTCGGCCGTGCACAGGAAGAACTGCGAGCCGTTGGTGTTCGGGCCGGCGTTGGCCATCGAGAGGATGCCGGCGCCGGTGTGCTTCAGCTTGAAGTTCTGCGGGCGCGCGACAGACGTGGTGAGCGGGCCGCGGGAAGAGGTGAGAGTGCGCACCTCGTCCTCGAACTTGTTGCCGTAGATCGACTTGCCACCCGTGCCGTTGTGGTTGGTGAAGTCGCCGCCCTGTCGGCGACATGAGCGAGGGGGGCGAGCGCACAACCAGTGGGGGGCGGCCGGCGTGCCTGGCACATGAAGCCCGGGATGACGCGGTGGAACGAGCTGCCCTTGTAGCCGAAGCCCTTGTCGCCCGTGCACAGCGCGCGGAAGTTCTCTGCGCGCGGCCGGGGCGGATGAGCGCGTCCCTCCCGTCGACGCGCAGCCGCAGCCGCACCGGCCGTCTTGGGGACGACGTCCGAGCGCAGCTCCATGATGATGCGGCCGGCCGCGGCACCGCCTGTGGCCCGATGTGCCCGTCGTGAGTGAAGAGAAGAGAACGGCGCAGCAGCCGCAGCAGGCCGCACCGATCGTGATGTCAAAGTAGACCTTGGGCAGGGCCATCGGTGACGCAGCGATGACGTAGGGTGACGGGGAGACCTGCGGCCGGAAGACGCCCGGAAAAGCGACGCTCGCTGGGTGAGGCGGCGCGGCGGGCGGCGCGGCGGGGCGGCGCGGCGGGCGGCGCGCTAACGGAGGGGCGTGGAGACGAGGGGGGTACAACGGGCGGCGGCGCAGAGCGGGCGGCGCGACGTGCGCGGGTGAAAGTCAGCGTGCGAAAACACAGAGGAAAGGAAAAAAGAGCCGCACGACACCGGCAACGGCGGCCGTGAGCCATTGCCGCGCCTGCCACGCTCGTGCGAGAGGGACACAGCGCGTCGTGCTCGTGCACACGCCGCGGCGCGCGGCGCGGCCCGTACAGCCACCCGACGCGGGCGGGACAAACGGCACTGGGCCAATTGGGCGAAGGAAAGATCACTGCGGCACTTCCAGAGTGTTCCGAACATTAACAGCATCACCACTGCTCCTCGTCCGGCCACGTCTCGCCCCACCCGCTGCCTGCGCCGCTGCCGACCGCGCCGACGTCGTCCCCCGCGGGCGGCGCAGACGGCAGATCGCTTGGCGGCGCGGCGATCGCCTCAGCCGGCGCGGGCGCGGGCGCGGGCTCGGCGGGCGGCGGCGCCGAGGACGGCGCAATCGGCGCGGCGGCCTTGACGGCGCCCAGACGCAGCGACTTGGCCGTCGACGCGGCGGCCGGCGGCACGGCCGTGCTGACGCCCGCGGGCTTCTTGGCGAGGCTCATCCCGGGCTTCTTGGCGGGCGACGCGTCTGCCACGGCACATGAGCGAGCGCGCGCCAAGTAGACGCCACGCACCGGGCGCGAGGCGGTAGCGCGACGGCGGCGGCTGGGGGCGCCGGCTGTCCCCGTCCAGATCCTCGATCTCATCATCGCGCTCCTCGGCCACCTTAACGTCTGCGCCGCCACCGCCATCAGTGCCCAGCACCAGCACAGAGCGTGCGCAGACGCACCGATCGCGAGGTCAGGAGAAACGACGCGCGGCACGGGCTGCTGCTGCTGCTGTTGTTGAAAGACCGGCGCGGGTGGCCCGGGTGGCGCCCACTTCGGCTCGCTGCCACCGCCGCTCCCGCCGCGGCCGAGCGCCTCGTGGAAGAACGTGCGCGTGTCGGCGGCGATGGCCCGCCACGTCGACGAAGGGCCGTCGCTGTTCGTGACGGGCGGAGGGAGGGTGGCGCCGTCATTGCCACCGCCATTGTAGTACCCCTGCGCACACGACCCAGGTGAGTGCGGCCGCTCATCAGCGCGGGCGGCAGCGCACGTTGACGTGGCGGATCGATTGCACGCGTGAGCGGAAGAGGTAGAGGCCGACGAGGGTCGCGCCCACGCCGAAGAAGATGTAACCCTTCGGGAACTCGCCCGCGACCTCGGGCGCGCTCGTGACGACTGCGCGCGCAGCGTGAGCCTTTGTCCGCACGACAGGGAAGCGCGCACCGGTGTCGTTATCCACCACCGCACGGTTGTCCGTGTCACGCGCGTCCGCAAAGCCGTCGCTGTCGCTGTCGTCCGCTGCCGGCGCGTATGCCTGTGCCTCGCGCACCTCCTGCGCCTCGAGCACTTCCTGTGCTTCGAGCGCCGCGGTCGTCTTCGAGTGTGCCTCGTCTGCGGCCGCCAAATGGTCAGACGTGCGGCACAAGGGTTGCGCCGGCCCGACGCACTCGATAGGTGCACGAGGTACATGTACCACGACGTGAGCGACTCGGTCAGGCCGCTGTCCTGTGCCCACCGCTGGTACTCGGGGAAGTCGGAGTAGTCGACGCCGATGTCGAGCGTGACTGCGGTCGGGCGAGCGGTCAGCGTACTCGGCGACGGCAGAGCGCGAGCGCACTGTGGCGATCGTTGACCAGGTTCATCACGCGCGACAGGAGCGCCTTGAGCGACTGGTACTGCTCAAATGCCTCGGCCTCTGCCGTCGCGCGCGCGTGAGCACCAGCGCGCGCGCACACACGCACACAGTCACGCGACCGCACCGTCGGCCTTGCCCGTTTTGACGATCCAGTCGGTGTACTTGGGCATGGCGACAGGCAGCTCGGGCGTAATGTTGTCTGACGTTTCGCAAGCGTCAGCGCGAGCACTGCGAGAGGCACGGCACGCACGCGCGCGCGCGCACCCTTGGAGCTCTTGTGCCGCACATCGTCCACGTACGTCAGATACGTCGACAGCTGCGGCTGCAGGTTGTTGTCCTGCAGCCACGCGCGGTACCTGCGCCAACGCCGCGCACGACGTCAGCACCGACCGCGCCGGCACCGGGCGCACGCACGCAATGTGGCCCTGGAAAGTCTGCTGGTGCGGCAGGCTGTAGATGCGCACAAACTCCTTGAGCGAGTCGGCCGACGGCTCAAGGCCCTCCTTCTTCGTCCACGCTGTGTACGCGCGTCCCATGATCACATCCGAGTTGCTCGACTTGAGCATGTCCTGTTCAAGGCCGTCCTGAACGTGCGGAGAGGTCAGCGACCGTCCCCGCTTTGCGCGGGCGCACAGCACCTCGCCGATCTCGGCGCCCGCGTTCGGATCCTGCACAAAAAACTCGTAGCTGCGCAGCGACTTGTAGTTGGCCTCGAGACCGAGCCCCTCCAGGTACTCCTCAAAGTGCAGAGTCATGTCGTTTTGCGCTGCGCACTCGCGTCAGGCCACGTGCACAGCAAGCAGCAGCAGCGGCGGCGGCAGGCGCACCGTTGGCCAGCGGGCGGTACTGGAGCCGCCACTGGCGTAGCGCGTCGGGCGAGACATTGCTATCTTGCAGCTTGAGCCACTCCTCAAAGTGCAGCCGCGCCGAGGCGGGCACGGGCGGCTGCGAGCGCGCGGTGAGGTTGAGCGAGTGTGCGTGTGAGAGCGCGTGCGCACCTCTGGCGGGCCCTGGTCCTCCGCTTCCTCGGGCTTGTTCATCTCCGACTGTGGGCTCAGGTGGCTCAGCGGCTGCTCATGGGGCTCGTCCTCCTGGGCCTGCTCATCGGGCTGGTCTGCGGGCTGGTGTGCGGGCTGGTCTGCGGCCTGGTCCGCGGGCTGGTCTGCGGGTTGGTCCGCGTCTGGCTGATCCGGCTGAGCTGGCTGATCGGGCTGATCGCCGGCCTGGTCCGCGGGTTGGTCGGCCGCAACCGCGAGCGACTTGCGGAACTCGTCGAACTGCGCACGAGCGCACGCAGTAAACAGCCTGTGCGGCCGTCGAAGCGCCGGGCGCACCAACTTGTTGTGCTCGTCGTCCTTGGGGAAGCTGTTGGCCTCGAGCCACTCGTCGAGCGTCTCCTCCTTCGGCTGCGCCCGCGCGTCAGAGCGCCGTTGCCCAGGCAGCTCCGCATTTCGCACCTTGGCCAGCGACACAACGCTCGCCTGCCGCACATACTCGGAGTACTTGAGCATCGAGTCTGGCGAGACGGGCAGATTGTTCTGCTGGAGCCACTGCGCACGACAGGTGCGCTGAGCCAGGCCGCCGCTTGCCGCCGCCATACAAGTCCGCACCTCCTGCGGCGACAGGATCGCAAGGTCTTTGATTGCCTGCTCGTCGCTCACGTGGCTGTCGATCGCATGCGGGTTCTCGACGACGTCTATCTGCTCGTCCAGCTGCACGTCAGGTTCGCTCGGCGGGTCGGCCTGTGCTTCTGGCCCGTCGCCTTTGTCCGTCACCAGCGCTGCCACCTGCTGGTCCGCCTCTGCGTCTGCCGCGGCCTTCGCCAGGGCATCGGCCTCTTGCTTTGCTGCGAGCGCGGCCGCCTCCTCCTTGGCCGCCTGCACGCGCGCGCGCGTCAGCGGTCGCCGCTGAATGGCTCGCGGGTGGTGCACCCTCTGCACCGAACTGTAGTAGCGCCAGTTTTCCCCCGTGGGCTTGATCTTGGCCGCGTCGAGCCAGTCCGAGTACGATCCAAAGTCGCGTGGATCGGGCGTCGGCCGGTCCAGCTCGGCGCACGCCAGCTGCGCACACACGAGCGCACCGTCCGTCGGCCGTGCGCCACCAAACGCCGAGCCGGCACACCTCCCACTTCTTGATGTTGTCCAGCGTCGGCGGCAGGCCGCTCCTCTCGAGGAAGTCCATCGGATCCTGGCAGTCGTCGCGCGCGACCCTGAACGGATTGTCGGGAGCCTTTTGGTCTTGGTCGGCGGGTTGCGGGTTGGCTGGCTTGTCATCAGCCGGCTGGTTGTCATCGGCTGGCTTGTCATTGACCGACTGGTTGTCATCGACTTGAGCGTCAGTCTGCTCCTGTTGCGGATTATCCGCGGGTTGCTGCTGCTGCTGGTCGTCTGCGGGCTGCTGCCCCTGATCGGCGGGCTGCGGGTCAGCTTGAGAGTCGGCCTGCTGCTGCTGCTGGTCGTCTGCGGGCTGCTGCCCCTGATCGGCGGGCTGCTGGTCGGCGGGTTTGTCATCGGCCTGCTGCTGCTCCTGATCGGCGGGCTGCGGGTCAGCTTGAGAGTCGGCCTGCTGCTGCTGCTGGTCATCCACGGGCTGCTGCTCCTGATCGGCGGGCTGCAAGGCATCGGCCTGCTCCGCGGCAGGATGCTCGACCGCAGGCTGCTCATCCGCGGGCGATTGGTCGGCTTGTGTATCGGCCTGCTGCTCGACCTTGTCGGCTTGGGCAGCAGGCTGTTCCACCACATGCTGCTCGACCACCGGCAGCTCGGCACGTGCCTCGCCCTCCTCCGCCGCTGCCGCTGCCGCGTGCGCGTGCTCGAGCGCGGTGACGGCGCCCGCCTTCGTCACGACGCCGCGTGTGTCGTCGCCGTCGCGCGCGTCGCTGCGCTGCCCGACCGCGTCGGCGCCGAGGGCGGCGAGCAGCACGCCGAGCAGCAGCAGCAGCAGCAGCAGCAGCGGCAGCGGCAGCGGGCCGCGCAGCAGACGGCGCCGCGTTGGCGCCACGCGACGACCCCGCGCCACGCCCATCGCCCGTCTCGCAATCAGCGCAAAGTGCAAAACATGAGCGCACGCACGTGTGACGGCCTCCGCAACTGCTTGTGCCGTGACCTAGTGCGGCGACGGGTGTGGACGCGTGTCATCTTTCGCCCGGCGCTTCACACTTGGCGCCAAGTTGGCACTCACTTCGGGCCCCTACCGGTACCACGGCAATGCTGTCGCCCGTGGACCGCGAGAGCGAGGCGCAGGCGCTATTTGACGAGGTCGACGTGGACGGCGCGGGCTACGTTGGTGCGCTGACCCGGCCGCGCGCGGGGGGGGGCGCCTCACGAACGGCGCAGACTTCGACGACATCCAGCGCGCGCACGTGCGCCTCGAGCTCGGCGCGGCCAGCGACGACGACCTGCGCCGCTTCTTCGCAGAGCTCGACCGCGACGGTACTGCGCCGCACGTCAGCCGCGCCGCGTTCGTCGCCGCGATGGCGCTGCTGTCGCATGAGCAGATGGCTGGCTGCTCGGCCTCGCTGCGCCGGGGCGCCAACATGCGCCGCCTCGCGCGCAACGTTGAGGTGGTGCGTCGCTATTCGCGCGGCCCCGGCGGCTGGTCCTGACGCGGCGCGCAGGGCGGCGAGATCCGCACGCGGACGCACTCGGACGTGCGCGCGCGCGTCGCCAGCGGCCCGCCACGTGCGCGCGCCGGATCGACCAGCGCCGCTGCGTGGACGCGATCGGTGCGCCGACGTCGTGCCTCGCAGCGCGGCCGTGGTGGGCTGACCGATGGCGCCCCGACAGCCGCCGATTGCGCGCAGCGGCAGCGCAGAGGGCGTCGACTCGCTCAACGTGATCAGCGACGCGATGAGCCGCATGCTTGAGGAGGCCAAGTTCGCCATGACCGCCGTCGCCGGTGCGCGCCGAGTTGCCCCGCGCTGTCTTGCATCGCGCGTGCTCATGCCGCGCCCGGCAGAGTCGCCGACGTCGTCGTCGTCCGGGTCGGGCCCGCTCACGCGCACGCCCGGGTCGGACAAGGGCGGCAGCGCTGGCGCGCGGCGACGGGTGACCGACGACGGCGATGTGAGCGCCGACGGGCTGCTGGTGGGCGTTCCGGCGCGCGGCGAGAGCGCTGGCGCGGCAGGCGACGGCCGCGACGGCGACGACGACGACGGCGACGAGGGTGACGACAAGCTGCTGCGGCAGCTCACGAGCGGGCGCGAGCTTGACGACCAGGCGCGCGGGTGGGCCGATGCTGGACGACGCCTGGGGCTGACTGGCGTGTGCCTGCAGCTGATCGAGGCGATCACCGGCCGCATCAGCCTCGTCGAGCGCGAGAAGCGCTTGTTGAGGAGCCAGCTGGACGAGGTGACGCGCAAGTCGCAAAAGGTGCCGCCCGCTTGGCCGCTCCTCGCACGCTGACATCGGCCGCTGCAGCTGGAGCAGAAGCTCGCGCAGATGGACGAGGACATATTTGGCCTGCAGCAGGAGAATATTCGGCTGAAGAAGCGCTGCTTCGAGGCGCAGGAGTCGCTCTTTGAGGCCAACAATAACTTTGACAGCGTGCAGCACCAGCTCAACGTGCGCCAGGAAGAGGTCGCCAAGCTCAAGCGCCAGCTGCGTGAGCAGGACAGCGAGCGCCAGGGCGAGGTTGAGCAGCTGCGCGCGCGGGTGCGTCGGTGCGCTGTGTTTGGCCACACGCGTTGACCGCACACAACACCACTGCTCAGGTGGCGCAGCTTGAGACGGCCGTGCTGCACCACAAGGACCGGGAAGAGACACAACGCTCGCGAATCCACAAGCTCGACTATGCGCTGCTGTCGCTACAGGGTACGCTGCCGGCGGTGGCCAGTGCAGCTGCTGCGCGGCTCAAGCGTGCGCCGCCAACGTGCAGACGAGCTCAAGGCCGAGCGCGGCGAACTCGCGCGCCAGCTGGCCGTGCTGCAGGAGAGCGACCACCAGCAGCTGCACGCGGCGACGGTCCTGCAGCTCACGCGTGAGCTCGAGCAGGCCCAGCAGGAGGCCCAGGCGGCACGGCGCGAGCTGGAGGCGTTGCACCGGTCGCCGGCACTGGGCAAGAAGGCGGGCGGGACGGGCGGCGGCAGCGGCGGCGGCGCGGGCAGCCAGACGGCGGAGCAGCTGCACACGGTGATCAACGGCATGACGCAGCAGCTGACCGACCTGCGCGCCGAGAACAACGACCTGCGCAAGCACAACGAGCACTACCTGGCCGTGCTCTCGGAGCAGCAGCTGCAATCGGTGCGCGCTCGCGACTCGGCGGGCGTCTATCAGCGCGTTTGCTCACGCGGCGCCGCAGGACGCACTGCTAACGTCGCCCTCGCAGCTTATGACCGAGCGCGAGGCGCTCGCAACCGACATCGGCCAGGCGAGCACGGCCGAGCTGCAGCGGCGCGTGCTGGGTGTGTGCACCGCGCTCGCCCTCAGGCTCTCTCGCTGGCCTGACCCGCGCGGTGTGCGTCAGCGCTCGCGGACGAGAACCGGAGCGTGCGCAACTACATGGACCGCCTGCTCGCACAGATCATGCTGCGCGAGGACCTGATGTTCCTGCTGCGGCGCGAGTGACAGTGAGAGCGGCAGTGCAGGGTGTGAACGGACGCACACCTCACAATTGACATAAGTAGACATACTGGACCACTACATAACGACGGACCGCGGACATGCCTGGATGACGGTGCTCTTTGACGTGCGGATCGTGCGCTAGATGGAGGTGCTGCGGTGAGCGATGCGCTCTGCGCGCTGCTGACGGCCCGCCCTCCCTCTCGTCGCCACGCCACACCACGCCACGCCTGTCCCGCGCACACGGCCGCCCCACAGCCGCTGCAGCAGGCGATCGTGCAGCTGCTGAACGACGTGGCCGGCCGCGGCGCCGCGCTCGCGTCTGCGCTGAAAACGCCGCCGCCGAGCACGCCGCTGCCGCTCGACAAGACGCCGGTCGAGCTCAACACGCTGCTGACGCGCCTCGCGAGCCTCCTGGCCGGCTCCGGCGTGCGGTACGGCGCCCGCTGCGAGGCCGATGGGGTGCTGCTGCTGCTGCTGCTGCTGCTGCTGATCGCGCCGCATCCGCAGACCCATCGCCACGTCCGCCGTCGCCCCCGCCGCCGCCGCAGACGCGGCCGGACGCATGCTCGCGCTCTTCCTGGCCGACCCTGCGCAGGCATCGTTCACTCCCGCAATCCGCACGCGCACGCAAAGGCGGCTCACGGCGGGGCGCACGTCGCAGACGCCCGCGCCCGTCGCAGACGCCCTCCAGCGGCACGTGATCGCGTCGACGGCGGCGTGGCTGGCGGGGCTGTTTGCGTGCGTATCGGCGCGACGGCGACGAGCACGGGCGTACGTACGTGTGGCTGATCGGGCGCCGCGCGGCAGGCTGTGGGCCGCCAAGTCGGTCGTGTTTGCCGCGTCTGAGGCCGAGGCGATGGCCGGCGGTGCGGCTGCGGGGCGGCGACCGCGCGTCGTTGTGCTCACGCGTACGCGCAGTCGGACGCGCCGCGATCGCGTGGAAGTACGAGGGCTTCGCGGCCGACGGCTTCCAGGTGCGAGCGCGGGCCGTGTGCGCCGCGCTGCAGCACCCACACGACGCGCCAGGCGCTGTACTCGCGCCCGCCGGTCATCTACGTCGCCGATAGCACACCGCCCACGCTCGTGGCGACGCTTGCGACGCTGCTGCTCCTGCCGCCGCGCCTGATCCGCAGCGGTGCGCCGCACTGGGCCTTGCGGACGCTGTCGCGCCTGACGGTGCTGCGCAGTGCCGTCGCAAATCAAGAGCACCAAGATGGACGTCGCGCAACTTGAGAAGATGCTGCATGAGGACGTGGAGCAGGGCCGCCTGCCGACGCTGCTGATCACGCGCGCCGGTGCGCGAGCGGGCCCGTTTGCGCCGCGTCTTACGAGCAGCGTGCGTGCGCTCGTAGAGACCGAGATCACCGGCGAGATCGACGACCTACTCGCGCTGCGCGTCCTGTGCGAGAAGAACCGCGTGTGGATGCACCTGCAGGGCGCGGGCTTGGGCGTGCTCGCGCTCACACGCATGCCCTCGGGCCCGCTCACCGCCGCGGTCATGGCCGACTCGGTCGCGCTCAACCCGGCCCCGTGGCTGCACATCCCCGCGGCGCCCTGGGTGGTGCGGCGGTGCCTCGGCGTGGCGCACGCGCACGGCTCTGACTCTCTGTGCAGAACTTCTTCCGCACGCTCAGCGCCTCGCCCAACGGCTCGTCGCCCACGCTGCCCAGTGGCGGCGTTGTTGTGCCGGCAGCCAGCACAGCCGGCGCGGCCGATCTGTTGCTAGTCTTGCCGCTCTGGCTCACGCTGCAGAGCCTCGGCCAGAATGGCATCGGCGGCGAGATCAGCGCCGCGCTCGAGCACGTGCGTGCGGTCTGGGGTCAGGCTTTGTGCTGACCGTCGCGGGCGGGCACACAGACCTCCAAGCTTGGCAAGGCCGTCGCTGGCTGCCGCGCGCTGCACATGCTGCCACGCGCGTTCGAGGCGCAGTACCTCCTGTGGCACTTTAACCCGCCGGTCGACGTTGCGCCTGGTGTTGCCGCGCTGGACGGCGTCTACGGCGACCACGTAGCGCTTCTTAACGCTGCGACGCACGCGGTGCGCAATGCGGGCGCTTCGATGCAAATGCGTGCTTGTGTTGACTGCCGCTGCAGATTGTCGACGCGCTCAGCCCAGCGTACCAGCGCGTCGTCGACGTGGTTCAGGTCGGCCGCGTCTCTCACATGCGCGTCCGCCCGTTCCACCTGCCAGCCGAGGCGCGCTCGGGCGAGCTGCTCCAGCGTGCGCGGCCGCAGCGCGACCGCTGCACGTGCCCTGACCTGCACGCTCCGCGCACAGAGCTGTCCGCGGACGTGTGCGCGATCGCCGAAGCTGTGGAGGCCGTGTGGCGCCTGCAGCAGGTGACGTGATTCGGTGGCCAGCGTGGCGAACCCGACAACTGATCTGCTGCGCACGCACGCAGACGTTCGAGGCCGTGTGCGGCGAACGCAAGCTGCGCGTCGTGGCCGTCGAGAACTTTTTCGGCCTTGGCGCGATTCGGTACGCCGCGCCCGTTGGTGTGCGCCATCGGGATTCACAACCCTGTGCAGGTACGTGCCCACCTACGTCGACGACACGTCATTGTCGCGCCAGGCGCTTGAGGACCTGGATGACCTGAACGCCAAGATCGTGCGCGCGCTCGGCTGGGTCCATGGCCACACCAAGACGCTGATGGTCGATGTGCAGGTCGAGCAACTGCGGCAGGAGGACTCGAAGCTCTTCTCACTCAGCCACGTCAAGAACGACAGCGTCAACTGCGTCTGCGTGCACATGAGCGGTTCGAAGCTCTCGGAGGACGACGTGCATGCGCTCGTCGACGTCATCGTCGCCGTCGCGGGCACGTGCGAGAAGACGAGCAAGGTGCGCGCGCGATGACGACGCCGTGCACCTGACGGCCTGCGTAGTTCATGGACGATCTCGCTGCGCTCGTCCGCTCCAACATTGAGTCGGCGCAGTCGTCCATCTCACAGCAGATGGAGCTGGAGCTTGAAGATGTACTACGTGCTGCGATGGTTCTGCGCTGGTCTGACGCGCGCCCGTCACGACGACCCGCAGGAGATCATCCGCCAGATCCCGATCGTCGGCTCGCTTTACAACATGTTCGCGCCCGAGCCGCTCAACAAGAAGAAGGCTGGCGGCCGCTACTTTTCGCTCAAAGAGGGTGGTGTGCGCACGCCAGGCGTATCAGCCGCTCACCTGTGCGGGCAGGCAAGCTCGGTCTGTCGCAGGAGGTCATCCGATCCACCGGCAGCCCCTCGGCTTCGCCCGTCAAGTCGAGCGCGTCGTTCGCGGCCGCGCCCGCGACGTGCGTCGCCGCGATGCAATGTACATCCCTGCCTAATGCGGTGCGCGCAGCCCTGACGTCGTGCAGCCTTCCCTGCCGCAGTCGCCCACGGTGCTGCTCGCCGACGACTACAAGAGCGAGCGTGCCGCGGCGCTCGAGGCCGTCGCGCGCGCCACGCGAGTGTGCGAGACCGTGTCCGCCAACCTCGCTACCGCGGGCACGCTCAGCAAGGACGACCGCTCGCCGGTGACCGGTGCGTGCGCGCGCACTGCCGCCGTCTGGCAACGTAGTGCTGAGTGCAGACTGCGCTCGCAGTCGCCGACTACGCTGCGCAAGCCGTCGTGCTTACAGTGCTGCGCCGCGCGTTCCCGGCCGACCGCATCATCGCCGAGGAGAGCGCGGCGTCATTGCGCGAGCCCGCAAACGGCGCCCTGCTCGCCAGGGTACGCCCTTGCGCTACTGGCCCATGGCAGCCGCTGAGTGCGCCCTCTGCTTCCTGCAGGTGGCTCAGCTGGCCAGCGACGCACTCGAGACGGCCCTGACGGACGCCGACGTGCTGAGCGCCATCGATCACGGCGCAGCCGGCGGCGACGTCGACATCACGCCCGACCGCGCCTGGACGCTCGACCCGATCGACGGCACAAAAGGTGCGTGCGAGACGAGCGCGCACCGAGCCGCCTGACCGTCGCGGCCTGGGCAGGTTTTTTGCGCGGCGGACAGTATGCCGTGTGCCTTGCGCTGCTCGACAAGACGCAGCCGGTGCTCGCCGTCATGGGCTGCCCCAACCTGCCGGTTCACCCGGCCGTGCAGGACGGCGAACGCGGCGTGCTCTTCCTCGCCGTCAAGGGCCACGGCACGTGGGAGGTGCGAACGACGTGCGAAACTGGACCCCCGCAATGTGCTCACAACCGCACCGCACGCAGCGCCCGCTGCACGCCACCGAGGGAGACGCCTCGTTCCGGCGCGTCTTTGTGGCGGCCGTGAGCGACCCGGCCAACGCCGTGCTGTGCGAGTCGGTCGAAGCGGCGCACTCTGCGCACGACGACATTGTGCAGATCGCTGAGCAGGCACGTTCTCGTCCGCCTGCGTAGAGCGCCACCTCCTGACACGGCCTACAGGTCGGTATCGTCCGCCCGTCGCTGCGCCTCGACAGCCAGTGCAAGTACGGGCTCGTCGCACGCGGCGAGGCGACGGTGTACATGCGTCTGCCTGCGTCGGCCACGTACGTCGAGAACATCTGGGATCATGCAACGGGATGGCTGCTCGTGCACGAGGCCGGCGGACGCGTGACTGACGCCCACGGATGCGCGCTCAACTTTGCCAAGGGCCACGCCTTGCATGGCAACGCGGGCATCCTCGCCACGAACGCGGTGCTCCACGGCCGCTGCCAGCTGGCGATCAACGCGGTGCTGCACGGCCTGACCGCCAAGGCCTCCGCCAGCGAGGGTGAGGGCGATCGCGACGCGCTGTGATGGCGATGAGACGCAGCTCACATGCTTTGTGTGGCCGCGCCAGCACTGAACTACCGCCTCTCGTTTGCGCGCACACAGTCTAGACCCTCACACGCACGATCAGGGGCTCGCTCATGCCCTCGTCGTTGCGGTGCTTGCGCACGACGTAGACGACGCCAGCGATGAGGAGACCGGCAACGACGACTGAGCCGATGACGATGCCTGCGATCGCGCCAGTGCTCAGGTCGGACGGTGCACTCAACGTCGTGTCCGCCAGAACCGCGTCGATCACGTAAATGTAGCCGTTGCCCGACGGCACAAAGCCGACAATGTTGGCCGTGAGCGACGTGCCCTGTGGTGCGCAGCGCCCAGCGTCAGC
>CALSCO010002248.1:0-10225 GCA_943704415.1 Parvularia atlantis | reverse complement strand
CGAAGCGGGCAGTGCGCGCCGCGCACCACTGCATCGTGCCCGCCTCGTCGCAGCGCACCGACGCGTTGCAGCGCGGCTTCGTCGGCGCGGCCATGGATGAACGCCAACTCGGTCTAGGCGGAACTCAGCATGGCCGAAACGATGACGTGGCATCGGCGGCGATTTCTTGTTTAAATTTTTTTTTTTTTTTGCGTCCGACACTCCAGCGTCCACACGCCCACTTCTCTCTCTCAGTCCAGCGCGCCATGCCCGTCAACTGGTTCAACCCGCTGCGCGGCGTGCCCGCCCGCTCGCTCTCGCCCCTCAGCGCGGCCGGCGCGTCGTCGACCGGCGCCTCCGCCGGCGACCTCGTGGCGGCGCGGCATCTGCTCGGCGTGAGCGCGAGCGAGGACCACCTGGCCGTGCTGGCGCAGCAGCACCCGTGGCAGCAGCAGCAGCAGCAGCAGCAGACGGGCCAGCGCCTGCGCCAGCGCCGCAACGCCGTCTGCTTCGACTCGCCGCCGCCGGCCCTCGTGCGCCTCACCGCGCAGGCCGAGCGCCGGCGCCACTCGCTCGCGCCCGGCGAGACGCCCCTGCCGCGCATCGGCTCGCCCGTCATCGCGTCGGTGGCGATGCTGACGACCGCGGCCGCGACGCACGTGGGCCCGCCGCGCAGCGCGACCCTCCCCACGCCCACGCGCCACCGCCGCAACCACAGCCTCGCCGGCCCGCCCGCGCCGGCCGCCCTCGCCGCAGCACAGATGCAGGCGCAGGCGCAAGCCATGCGACGGACGAGCGTGTCGAGCGTGAGCAGCAGCGGGAGCAGCAGTGCGCTGTTTGGGCTCAGCCGCAGCGTCTCGCCCTCGCCGCGCTACGAGCTGCTCGCGAGCCCGTGGCGCGCGATGGACTCGCTGCCCGAGGACGTGGACGACGCGGACGCTGAGGCGACGCGCGCGCACCAGTGCGCCAACCCGAGCCTCGCCGCGGCCGTCTCGCGCGAGTGGTCCGCGGACGAGCTCGCGCGCCCGCACAAGCACCAGACCGCAGGCAGCAGCGACATGCTCGACGAGGCTGACGAGGAGCGGGTGCGGACGAGCTCTCGGCACCGGATGCGGCGCAACGCCGTGTCACTCGGCGTCAGCGCCGCCGGCATCGCCGTCGCGAGCTCGCCGACGGCCGCGACGCCGACAGACCCGCGCGCGCGCCGCAACGCCGTGTGCCCGGACAGCACCGAGCTGCTGCACATGCAGACGCTGCTCTTTGTGCGCGGCCGCAGCGGCGCGCGCGCCTGAGCGACGTATGCCGCACCCCTGTCATTTATTCTGTGTTGTGTTCACCGGCCGCCGACCATCGCAATGCACGCGTGGGCACCGTGACACGCCGCCACGCGATCAAAAAGGGGTGTGTGCGTGTGCGGCCTTCAAGTTGCCACGTCGACGCACTTTTGCCCACTTCCCCTGCCTCCCCGAGCAGCCAGCCAGCAGCCAGCCAGCATGACGGAGACACACGCCGCGAAGCCCGCCTACGCCGGCCCCGCCAAGGGCGCCGAGCTCGACCTGTGCTTCCTGCTCGACGCGACGGGCTCGATGGTGCGCCCTCGCCATCTGCGTCGCCGCTCTGAGCTCTTGCCAATCGCTGACGTGACGTGTCGCAGGGCTCGTACATCGCCTCGGCCACGCGCAGCATTCACAACATCGTCGAGAAGATCAAGCAGGCCGAGCACGCCGACGTCCGCTTCGCGCTCGTGGCGTACCGCGACCACCCGCCGCAGGAAAGCACGTTCGTGACGCAGACGTACGCCTTCACGGGCGATGTGGACGAGATGACGACGTACCTGAGCAAGATCAGCGCGACCGGCGGCGGGGACGGGCCCGAGGCTGTGACGGCGGCGATGCGCGTCGCGCGCGACATGCCCTGGCGCCCCAACGCGACCAAGGTCGCCGTCATCATCGCCGACGCGCCGCCGCACGGCCTGGGCGAGAGCGGCGACGGCTTCCCGAACGGCGACCCGGACGGGCACGACCCGCTGCAAATCGCGCGCGCTATGCACCAGCACGGCATCTCCATCTTCGTCGTCGCGTGCGAGCCGAGCGTCTCGTCATCGTACAAGTTTGCGATCGACTTCTTCCGCTCGATCGCCGACATCACCGGCGGCTCGCTCCTGCCCCTCACCAGCGCCGAACTGCTCCCGCCCGCGATCATCGGCGGCGCACAGGAGCAGATGCAGCTCGAGCGCCTCGTGGCCGACGCTGAGCGCGAGGCCGACGAGCTGCGCAAGCGCGGCGTCGACAAGGAGGAGGACATCGCCAAGGCCATTCACAGCAAGTGGGCCTCGTCCGTGCGTACGACTCACGTTAAGACGGACGACATGTACCAGGTGCGCGCTCAGCGCCGCGGAGGCGACGTGTGCTGACGGACGCCCGGCCGCAGCTGCTCGACGTCGACGCCAAGAACCTCGCCGCGCTCAAGTCGGCGCCGTCGCTCCAGTCGGCCATGGCGTCGATGACGGTCGCCTCGCAGTCGCGTCTGCGCGACTCGGCCCCGGGGCACCCGGCGCACGCGCCCGTGCCGATGATGGCCATGGCGCCCAAGACGATGATGCGGTCGGCGGCAGCCCCGGAGCCGCACGCAATGCGGTCGGCCCCGATGATGCGCAGGATGGCCGCACCGAGCGAGGCCGCAACCTTCATGGACCTCGACATGGCGCTGGCCGCGCCGGCGCCGCAGGCTCAGCAGCAGATCTCGGTCGAGACAGACTCGATCAGCCTCGAGCAGGTGCAGCGGCTCATGTCCAAGTCGCACAAGAGCGCCTCGTGAGCAGCGCGCGCGCGTGTGTGTTGTACCCTATCTCTCTCTCGCTCGGTGCTGTTGCCGCCGCCGCCACACAAAACAGTGCGCCGCAAAAGAGGCTATCAGAAGCGCTTGCTGCTCTTCTCGGCGTTCTTGCGGATGACGTACACCACACCCAGGCCCACAACCAGCAGCACCGCCACCAGCAGGGTCCACATGAGCGCCTGGTACCCGGCGTTGGGCGTCTGCGTGCGCGCCGTAACTGCGACGCGGCCGCCGCGCGTGAGCGGCGTCGCGTCCACATACCCGCGACTATAGTGTGGCACACCTCCCTTCAGATCGCTCTTGGAGCGCGTGATCTCCTGCGGGATGGCGGCCTGGCGCAGCGCCTCGAGGTGCGGCCGGTTCGGCTGCGCGCCAGGCCGTGAGGGGCGCGTGATCGCTCGCACGGCGCGCGCGCACACCAGCACGTATTGCGTCGTCGCGACCGAGATGATGTCGTGGTTGTCGGCCACATCGCCCGTCGCCGCCGTGAAGCCGATGTAGGCAGACGAGGGCAGGGTGACGTCGGTGATGGTCGCGCAGGTCGTCCAGTGGCTGTTGCCCGACAGGTCCAGGTCCACCTTGAGCGTGCGCGCAAAGTACGTGACGCGCGCGCGGGTCGGGAAGGACGACTTGCGGATGCGCGCCTGGCCTGCACTTCAGCCACCGCGATCGTGCACGCAGCATGCCGCACGCGCCTCGCAGCCGCCGTTGTTGTTGCTAAAGTTGTCGTCGTCGACCGAGTAGGCGCGCGTGCCGTCGTTGACCATCACGCCCACGTACGGGAACGCGACCGGGTGCTTGCCGTTCATGTACGTGTCGAAGAAGACGCCGAGGCCGTTGAACACGGCCTGGTTGCCGAACGCCTGGCCTGCACTCTCTCGATCGTGAGATTGGTCTTGCTGCTGTGTTTGTGCGCACCCTGCGTCTCCTTCTCGGTCGTGAACCAGAACGCGAGGCCGTCGCCGAAGACGCGCGTGCCGACGCCGTCAATCTTGAACTCAAACTCGACGTGCCAGTTCTCGCTCTCGAGCTTCTGCTCGCCCGCGACGCTGAGCGCACACAGCAGACCGGGCCGGGCCGCGCGGCCGGACGCACGTCCTTGGACCACAGCCAGCCGCGCCTGCTCTGACGGTCGGGCGTGAGGCGCACGTACTTGTTGGTGCTGACGACGGTCGAGCCGCCAAAGGTCCAGTAGCGGTTCTCGAGGTCGGCGTCTGCGCCGCGACGCGCTGCGGGTCACGTGCAAGGCGAGGCGGGCGGCGCGCGCACCGAGGTACGGCTGCTGCAGCGAGTGCGAGCGCACGGGCAGCTCGCGCACCGTGTCCTCGTTGATCGCGCGCGCCCCGCCCGCCAGCAGCAGCAGCAGCGCCAGCGCCAGCGCGGCCAGCCACGTCGACGACGCGAAGCTTCTGCCCGCCATCACGGTGGTGCTGCTGGAAGTATGTACGCGTGGGTGTGCGCTAAAATCTAGGTGCTCATGTACTGATGTTGACGTGCGTGCCGGCGACGCTGCCCGCGTGCACGTGCGCGTAGACTGCGGGCGCGGGCGTGAGCGCGCATGCACGAAAGCTGCGCACATGCGTGGAGCACGCACAGGAGCTCGTGCACTCGTTCTGCTTGTGCCAGTCGTACGCCTCGAGCAGGCCGACGTACTGCAGCAGCGCGGCGATGACCACAAGCAGGTGAAAGATCTGTGCGCCGGGCGTGAGGGTCGCCAAGGGAGGGCATGGGTGTACGCGCGCGCGTGCACCTGGTGCGAGTGCAGCCAGTAGTCAAACCTGCCCGGGAAGTGCCGCTCGGGGATGCGCGAGCCGTACAGGAACGCGCCGACGAGGTAAAACAGGCCCATCTGTGCGCATGCGAGGCAGCGGCGGTCAGCATGTGGCATGTGTGCACGCACACGCAAGGACACGCACCGCGATCGACCAATCAATCGCCGCCCCTGTGAGCGCGTAGTCGAGGCCGTACGTCGCGAGCGTGTGCACCATCGGGAACACGCCCGACACGCCCAAGATGACGTACATCCACGCGCGCAGGGTACGCCACCTGAGCCGCGCCACCGCCGTCAGTACACACGCGCTGCACAAGCGCCACGCGACGCACTCGCGCTCGCTGAAACGGTCCAGCAGCACGAGCGGGATCGTGAGCGCGCCAAAGACGGTCATGAGCGCGAGGTAGGCGATCTGCAGGAGCGTGTCGCAGTGGAAGGCGTAGTAGATGGACGGGTAGCTCGAGCCGACAATCATGAACGTGACCCCGACGTAGTCGCACTTGTTCCAGGTCTTGCTGACCTCGTGCGAGTGGCAGCACATGGTGTGGAACGCGGCGCTGAGGAAGAGGCACGCGGTCGAGCCCGCGAAGAAGAACGAGAAGATGGCCTGGCGGTCGAGCGCGGTGAACGGGGCGCCGCGTGGCCCCGCGCGCCATCTGAAGCGCGCACCTGGTCCATCAGAGTGTCAGTCACGACGTAGGTGAACGTATAGAGCATGAGCCCCACGAAGAAGACGCCGCCGAGCAGGTGCGAGTAGATGTTGCCCGTCTCGTTGTGCAGGAACAGCAGCGAGTCGAGGCAGGCCGCGTACGACCCGTTGAGCGTGCGGTACCCGCTCATGATCCACTCGTTGTCCTGCCGCCACGCCTCAAGCTCGTGGAAGCGCAGCAGCTCGCGCGCCTTGCGCGGCACGGCGACGGCGACGGCCGCTGCTGCCGCTGCCGCCGCCTGTGCCGCGGCGCCCGCGGCGTGCGGCGTGTCGTCCGCAGGGGCTGAACGTGCGCGTGTCATGCTGCCAGTCTGACGGGGGCCGGTCATGGCCGTGGGCGCGTCCACGCTGCGTGCCTCACTTCAAGTGCGTCCTTCCCGGTATGGCCGTGCGCCACGTGGCTCGCTCTGTCGCTGGGGCGCCGGCTGCTGCTGCGGGCTGACGAGACCAGTACTGGTAATCCGAGCGGGGGTCGTCGCCCGTGCGGACCCGCTGCGGCCGCCCACGGGCGCGGAGGAGCGGCGGGGCGTGTGGCGGCGGAGGAGGGCGGTGCTCGCGCGCCGCTTTCCTTCTCTCGCTCGCGCCCTCTCTCTCCCTGTGCACCTGGCGCCTCTCTGCTGCCCGTCCTCTGCGCTGGTCGCCGCTCGCGCGAGTCGCGTCTGCATCCCGCTGCCGGCGCGTCTGGCGCGGACGCGGGCGCGGAGAGCGGCGGGTGGCGCGCGACAACGGGGGACGCCGTGCGCAGGCGCCAAGGGGCGTGGGCCGCCCGCGCGCCGCCCAGATAGCGACGGCCGCGTGAGAATCCGTGTGGACGTGAAGGCGAATCCGACCGCGCACTGAGCTGCTGCTGCTGTACCCCTCCCTCTTCCTGCTGCTGTTGTCTGCCTATCATGTCTGGCGGGGCCTGACGCGCGCCACAAACCGCAGCACTTCCTGCGTACGCGTCGGCCAGCCACATCAGCAGCAGCATGGCACGATGAACGCTCTCGTGCTCCAGGGTGCGTGCGTGCCGCCATCTCCTTCCCTGCCTTTTTGCTGCGCGTCTGATGAGCCTGTATGCGACGGTCGTCTCTGACCGACTTACACAAACACAAATTACCTCTAAGAAGTTCTGACGCTCCGCCCCGCTGCCTCCCTCGCGCCTGTCTCGCGCTGCGTGCCGTCGCGGGCTCGCTCACGTTCGCGATGCAGGCTGACCGATGCGAGCGCGGCACATGAAGCCATTCGACGCAGCCACGGCGAACGGCCGCATGCACGGTGCGTGGCCGTGCCCGTTGCCCGTGCCTTCTCGTGCGCACACGCGCGTGTGCTGCGCGGCTGCCTGGTGGGGCGTGATTAGACTTTCAATAACACATCTTTCGGGTCTGATGGAATAGAGATGACAAACCTTACATGCTCTACCGTATATGATCCCACCGCCGCTCGCCGCGCTCTCTCCGCTCTCTGATGCCCTGTACGTCGGTGTCGCCGTGCACTCACGGGCTCGCGACCGCACCCAGGAACGGCTGCGGAGATGAGTTCATTCTGCGATCGCAGCAAGACGCCCTGCCCGCGCCACAGGTGTGTGCACGCGACGCCAGCGTGCGCGCTGTGGGCGGGCTGGGATGATCTGTCGACCGCACTACATGTCTGTCAATCCTCCGAGCGCGCCCCGTCCGCGGGGCTGTGCCATGCGGACAGCTGTGTCGCTTTACGTGCTGAGCCTCTGCCTCGCTCGCGCCGCTGCCGCTCCGCCGCGTGTGCCGTCTCTCGTGTCTCACGCGCGCGCGCACCGTTTGCAGCAGGCTCTAGGAGCGGCGACAGATCGGCACAAAAACAGCACGGCACCCCTCGCCTTCGCCGTTCTGCTGCGCCTGCCCAGCTGTGCCTGACGCTTTTTCTCCCATGCCGCTCGTGTGTGTTCGATGCCAGCTGTGTGCCGTTCGTTTGATGCCGCACATGACCACACTTGACGGCAGATGGCGCGCTCACGGAGTCCCACAGTCGCACCGCGCCGATGCTGCCCCGACCGCACGTCGTGCGGCGCGCGTCGGCAACCGTCATCACAAAGTCTAGCAAGAAGAAATAGAGTCACCGGCGAGCGCCCGTCTCCGTCGCTCGTCCCGCGTGCTATCCGCTTGCAAGAAGGACATCCTGGCAGCCTCTACCAAAGCGCTGCGCCGCGCCGCGCCCCCGTGCCGTGCGCCAGCCACCCCGGCATGCCGACAGCCCCCCTCGCAACGTTACACATGAGTTCACAGCATCGCCGCCGACGTGCGCGCGAGCCACTGGCGCAGCGCAAACTGGTGCCCTAGCGCGAGCATCGTCCTGGGCACACGTCACTGATCAGCACTTGTCGAACGAACAGCGCGCACACGAACACGCACTGCAGCTCGTCGCCCGTCAGCTGCGACCCGTCCGACGCGGCCACGGCCCAGTCGCGCCGCCCGCGCAGCAGCAGGTCCTCGAGGCGCGCGCGGTCGAGCCACGCGAACGCGTCGCACTCGTCCAGCTGCAGGCGCACGGCGTCGTCGGCCGCCAGCGCGACGTCGAAGAACACGACGATGTGCTGCGCCGCACCGCGGTCACGCGCCAAGGCAGCGCAGCGCGCACGCGCACCTGTCGCTGTGGAGGCCCGATCTCGACGCGGTCCGGGTACGTGCTCTCCCAGACGCACAGCGCCGACGCCGTCGCGATGCTCGCATCGGCCGCAGCGCGCACGCCCGCCTCCTCGGCCAGCTCGCGCAGCGCCGCCGCGCGCAGGCCCTCGCCATGCTCGACGTGCCCGCCCGGCACGACCCAGTAGCGAGGGAAGACGGGCAGGTGCGCGGCGCGGCGCGTCAGCAGCACCTGGCCGAGCCCGTTGTAGGCGATCGCGGCGGCGCCGAGCTGCCCCGCGCACGCCAGGTTAAGCACGCTGCAGTCCTCGCCACCACGCCGACGCACCCGCACGGGCAGCGCGACGTTGGCCGTGGCCGCGGACCCGCCCAGCGCGGCCGGGCATCGCGGCGCGTGCGACATCGGCACGGCCCCGGGCCCCTCGCCGGCCGCGCGCAGCACAACGCGGCCCTCGGCGAGCTCGTGCTCGTCCACGGCGACGTGCGCTACCGCCTCGGTGCCGTCCGTGGCCACGCCAAAGAGTCTGCGCCCGTCGATCAGTACTTGCGACGTTCTCTGTGTGCGCCGCACCGCTCCATCACGCAGTCGAACGTCGTGGCCGTGACGGCGGCGGCGCCCACTGCGAGTCGGCCCGTCAGGTGGCGCGCGCATCGGGGGCATGGGCGCTCACGGACCGCCGCGCGCGACCAGCTGCACGACCGGCCGCAGTTGCATGTCTCGCAGAACACCAACGCAGGCTGTTTGCACACAAGTGGGACATATGGAGGGTACGGCTCAGGCGACGGCTCAGGCGACGAGACGCGCGGCCGAGCCGGTGCGACTCATCGGCAGCCCGCTCTCAACATCGCCGTCATCCTCGGCGTAGTCGGGCTTCGGCACTGCGCGTCCGGCACTCAGCAACGGACGCGCAGCACACACACGCTCACCTGCCGCGCCCGACATGTCGATCACAACCGACGGCGCCGCCGGCGGCAGCAGCAGCACCGACGACGCCGCAAACAGCCCGCGCGGTGCGGCGCCCGCGGGCGACTCGCTAGCCGCGGCGGCCTCAGCGCCCGCGGCTGGGCTGGCGAGCGTCTCTGCGGGTGCGGCGGCGGCTGACCCGGCCATGACCTGCAGCTCGACGACCTCGCCCGACTGCGCCGCACCACGTCAGGCCGCTGCATTGTGGACAGGGCGGCGACGAACCTCCTCGCCGCCCTCGAGGTCTGGCCGCGCCACGGCTGTTCTTTGTGCGCCGATGTCCTGCTTGCACGTCGGGCACAGCCGATTGTGCACCGTGAGCCACGGGTCGATGCAGTTCTGGTGGAACTGGTGGTTGCACGGCAGCTTGCGGACCTTGATGCCGGCCTGCGCGCACCACCATTGTCAGCCGAGGCAGCGCACGCACGCGCGAGCGACCGCGCCGTAAAGTCGTCCAGGCAGATGGCGCAGGTCATGTTGCGGTCCGGGTCGCTCAGGTCCTCGGGCGTGATCTCGACCAGCGGCAGGTTGAGCACGATCTCCATCGCAGCGGGCTTGGGCTGGTGCCTGAGGTAGCGCCGGCGCCGCCGCAGCACCTGCGCGGGAGAGAGAGAGAGAGAGAGAGAGAGAGAGAGAGAGAGAGAGAGAGAGAGAGAGAGAGAGAGGAGAACGGTCAGCGACACACCGGGGGGTCATGCCGCAAGCAGCAGGCACACCTCGACCGCGAGGATGAGCAGGACGAGAAAGGCCGTGACGAGCACGACGACGATCGCGACAAAGACGATGAAGATCCACTGCTGCGACAACAGCAGCCACAGGCTGTCGTCGGCCGAGGGGCCCACGAGTACCGTCGCGTTCTGCCCGCGGCCTCGCCGTGAGCGCGCACGAGCTGGCAAGGGGGGACGCGCGCACCCTGTCAGCCGCGACCGCGTCAAGCAGGAAATGCCCGTCGGCGAACGAGAGGAAGGCCGACGAGACGCCGATATCGACCAGGCCCGACGCCGACATGGCGAAGAGGCCGTCGGTGCGGTTGTTGAACACGAGTACGAAGCTGGCGCCGGCCTGCTGCGCGAACCAGACCTACGGGCGGGGGTGCATCGGTTAAAAAGGGGGTTGTCGTTGGGCAGCTGGGCCCAGGCCGCCGCCGCGCGCCCGCCACGTGCCTTGGCCTCGAACGAGCAGTTGCCGCGCTCCACGAGCGCCACAAGGGTCTCGTTGGCCGGCTGCGCGGTCCCGTCGCCGTCGTCGCCCGTCAGTGTCCACGGCGCGCACCCATCACGTGGCTGCGCGGGCACGAGGCGGCCTTGCACCTGCGCATCGCGTTGAGCTCCCCCAACGTCCCGCAGCACGCGCCACCCGCACGCCCCCCC
>CALSCO010002246.1:0-19790 GCA_943704415.1 Parvularia atlantis | reverse complement strand
TGACGGACAAGGTTGTACAGCGTGACAAGTGATCGCACTGCAGTGTGACGCACACAGGCGCCGACGCCCTCGCCCCCCTTCCGCACCCGCCGCCATGGAGATGCTCACGTTCAACATCGACGACGGCTACCTGGAGGGCATCGGTGCGCGCGCGCGCGCGTGGGCCCGCATCAGCTGCTTGCGCCCGCTTTGCGGCCGTTCACACGCGGCGCCCGGCGCAGTCCGCGGCTTCCGCATCGGCGTCCTGCGCCAGTCGGACTACCTCAACCTGACGCAGTGCGAGAACCTGGACGGTGCGCCCTCTCTGCGCGCTCTTGTGCGCGAGACACTGACGTGGCCCGGCGCGCAAAGACCTCAAGCTGCACCTCGCTAGCACCGACTACGGGAACTTTCTGCAGAACGAGCCGAGCCCGCTCGCGACGGCGACCATCGCCGAGGTGCGCGCGCGGCACCACACAAGCGCGCGCGGTGGCGTTGACGGGCCGCGCCCGCGCAGAAATGCACGCTCAAGCTCGTGGACGAGTTCAACTACATGCGCGCGCACGCCGTCGAGCCGCTCGCCAAGTTCCTCGACTACATCACGTGCGTCTGCGCGCGTGACCGCGGGTAGGTGCACCGGGCGGCCAACAAGGCCCGGCCGCGCAAACCCCTCCATGCAGGTTCAGCTACATGATCGACAACGTCGTCCTGCTCATCACCGGCACGCTGCACGAGCGCGACACCAAGGAGCTGATGCAGAAGTGCCACCCGCTCGGCATGTTTGAGACGATGGAGACGCTGTGCACGGCGACCAACATGCAGGAGCTGTACAACTCGGTCCTGATCGACACGCCCCTGGGTGCGCGCCGCGGGCGCGCCGCGGGCGCGCGCGCGCGCGCGCGCTATTGCTGAAACCGTGGTGGCCCCCGCCCGTCCAGCGCCGTACTTTGCCGCGTCGATCTCGGCTGCGGACCTGGACGAGATCAACATCGAGACGATGGAGACGATCGAGATCATCCGCAACACGCTCTACAAGGCGTACTTGGAGGACTTTTACCGGTTCTGCCGCTCGCTCGGCGGTTCCACGGCCGAGACCATGAGCGAGCTGCTGCAGGTGCACAGTTGGGAGCCAAGGGGAGTTGGCCATGGCAGCGAGGCTCACAACGTGCGGCACAGTTCGAGGCCGACCGGCGAGCCATCAACATCACGATCAACTCGCTCAACACGGAGCTGACCAAGGACGACCGCGCCAAGATGTGCCCGTCGTTCGGCAAGCTGTACCCGGAGGTGCGCCGAGCGCGCCTGGGGCGCGACGGGCGGCAGGCTGACGCCCCGCCCGCAGGGCATCATGCGCCTGCGCAACGCCAACGACTACGAGTCGGTTGTGGCCACGTGCGCCATGTACGCGGTGCGTGTGGCCGGAGCCTGGGCAGCGGGGGGCAGCGGGGGCAGCGGCGAGCGCTCATGCCCAGCGCCCCTGTGCAGGACTACGCCAAGCTGTTTGACGAGACGGGCGGTGGCGACCGGTCGCTGGAGGACCGGTTCTTCCAGCGCGAGGTCAACCTGTGCAAGATGGCGTTCATGGGCCAGTTCAACTACGCCGTCTTCTTCTGCTACATCCGCCTGAAGGAACAGGAGATCCGCAACATCGTCTGGATCGCAGAATGTGCGCGGCCTCGTACTCTGCGTCGCGCACGTGCATGCTCACGGCGGCGGTCCCCCAACAGGCATCAGCCAAAACCAGCGCGACAAGATGAACAACTACATCAGCATCTTTTGAGCCGTGCGGTGTTTGCGCGCGCCTGTGATCGTCCCCTCACCTCACCTCTATCAGTCGTTGTCGCGTCTGCATTGTCATGTGTGTTGTGCGGTGTACATGGCAACAGCGTCACTCGTCGTCGCTTGCTGCGCCCGCGGCGATGGGCGACATGCCGAGGGACAGACTGCTGCGGCCGTGCGACATGCGTGCTGGCGACTGGGCGCGGCGTGCTGGCGAGGGTGTTGGGTGCATCCGCACGAGTCGCAGCACAGGAGACGGCGACGGCGACGGCGACGCGTGTGTGCGCATGTGCCTTAGTCTCACGCCGGGCGACGGCGATGCGGGCATGTGCATGAGCCTTAGTCTCACGCCGGGCGACGGCGATGCCAGCCTCAGCCTCGCGCTCGAGCGCGCAGGACGAGACGAGCCGCTCTGTGGCGTCACCAGCTGCCCGCGCATGCTCAGCAGGGCGAAGCGCTCGGTCGCCGCGGCCGCCGCAAGCTCCTCGTCGCGCGCCGTCCGCGGCGTCGCATCGACGGGCGCAGCGGCGTCGGCCGGGTCGATCTCGGCCGGGAACAGGGCGACACGCTCGTCAAACGACCACTCAAGCGCGTCCTCGGCCCGCCCGGGCGTCGTGTCGGCCGGCGCGGGCGCAAACACGCGCTCAAACGCCGGGAAGTGCTCGCGGCTCGCGTCGAGGAACGGGTGTGGGCGCATTTCTGAAACGGCCAGCATGGCGGGCGTTGGTCACGTGGACGTCGAGCTGCGTGACGTGGGCTCATCAACACACCTCGTGGTCGCGACATACCACGCAGACACGCCGGCGGGGGCCGGGCCGGGCGCGAGCAGCAGCAGCAGTGATGCCGAGGGCGAGGCCGATGGCAAGGTGTTCATCACCGTCGGCGACGGCGACGGCGCGGGCGCCGAGAGCAGCGCCGACGGCGGCGAGCGATACGGGCCGCCGCCGCGGTCGCTGCTCGGTATCTTCCTCGCGTTCCTCAGCATCGGCGCGCGCGGCTTTGGCGGGCCGGTGGTGCAGATCAGCATGATGAAGTCCGAATTCATTATCGGCGAGCGGGTGCGCGCGCGCGCCTTCCCGCAGAAAGGCGCCCGATAACAGCTGCGCCGCGCCGCGCCCCGCAGTGGATGCCGGTCGAGCGCTTCAACCGCGTCTACGCCTTCTACCAGGCGATCCCGGGGCCCGAGGCGGCCGAGCTGGCCGTCTTCTTCGGTGTGCCAAACCACCCCGCGCACGCCTCGCTCGCCGCATCAACAGCGTGATGTGCAGGCTACACGTCCAATGGGTTCGTCGGCGGCATCCTCGCCGGCATCGGCTTCATCCTGCCGGGCTTCTGCATCATGCTCCTGCTGTCGTGGCTCTACGCCACCTACGGCCTCAGCAGCCCCTACGTCCAGGCCTCGTTCCGCGCGGTCCAGCCCGTCGTCACCGCGATGATCTTCATGGCCCTGCGCAAGCTGGCCGACCACTCGTTCGTCGACGCCGCCACCAAGCGCTTCTCGTACCTGCTGTTCTTTCAGGGCTTCCTGGGCCTGCTGCTGACGGTCATGCGCGTCAACTTCCTCATCATCCTGGCCTACGTGGGCATCTTCAACGGGATCCTCACCTGGCGCAGCGTCTCGCCCCGCTGGATGGCGTTTGGGGCGCTGTCGTGGCTCGGCCTCGGCATTCTGACGTACGTCCTCGTCGTCGTCTACGTCGGCGTCCCGTCCAACTTCTCTCTCGGCTCGACCGTCTCGGGCCAGCCAACCTACGCGGGCGCGTTTGGTCTCGCGTGCATCTCGGGCATGCTCACCTTTGGCGGCGGTGTGTGTGTGTGTGTGTGTGTGTGTGTGTGTGTGTGTGTGTGTGTGTGTGTGTGTGTGTGTGTGTGTGTGTGTGTGCCGTGCGGCCGGATGAGAGGCGCGGGCGGGGCTGACGTTAGGCCGCAGCGTACACTGTCATCCCGTACATTCAGCAGGAGGCCGTCGTCGTCGGCCAGTGGATCACCAGCCAGCAGTTCCTCGACGGCCTGGCCCTGGCCAACCTGATTCCATCGCCGGTGCGCCCCGGGCACGCGGCGCGCACGCGGCTCTTGTGCTGACGCTTGCCGCAGCTGGTTATGTTTGTGACGTTTGTGGGCTACCTCGCGCTCAGCTGGGGCGGCGCGTTCCTCATGACCATCGGCATCTTCACACCCGCGTTCGCCTTTGCGCTGCTCGGCCACCAGGTCTTCAGCCGCATCCTCGACAACAAGTTCATCATGCCGTTCCTGGACGGCGTCACGTCGGCCGTGATCGGCATCGTCCTCGTGACCGCGTGCGTGTGCACCCCCGCCCGCGCTCGGCAGTGCGCCCTGAATGCGACGGTGCAGGTGCAACTTCCTGCGCACGAGCGTGACCGACGCGGTCACCGGCGCCATCTTCTTCCTGGCCATCTTTGTAATGACGCAGGTCAAAGGGCCCTACACCGGCCCGCTGCTCATCGCCGTCGCGGCCTGCTGCGGCCAGCCGCTCTTTGCGCCGCGGTGACAAGCGCTGCGCGACACAAGCTTTGTACCTGTGTCTTTCTTCAGTCGCTCAACCAGCAGTGTAACCGGCTCGCGCTCGCTCACGGCCGCGAGACGCGCTGCTTGATCCATGCCTCCAGCCCGCCCGCGAGGATCAGCTCCTGCGCCGCCTTGCCGAGCGGCGTGACCGGGTAGATGAGCTGCGCACGCGTGCGCCTCAGCCGTGGCGCAGTGCGGCGGGCACGGCGCACCTTCGCCCCGTCTTTCGGGTCCACGGCGACATCGAGGTGCGCGGTGGCCGTCGCAAAGTCGATCGTCACGGTCACGTCCGTGCGCAGCGTCATCGCCTCCTTGCCGAAGCGTGCGCGCAGGTCCTCGACGAGCTCGGGCGCCTGGGTGCGCGCGCGTTTCACGAGACGGCTCGCGTGCGCAGAGGCGCCGCACCTCGAGCGGCAGAAACGCGTTGTTCAGCGCGTTGCGCTTGTACGTCTCGCTGTAGCTGCCGGCAAGCAAAAGTTGGATGCCTGTCGTCGTGTCAGACGTGCTCCGGCGCGCGCGCGCAGAGACCGCCCTCCCGCGCACCGGCGTGCTTCAGCGCCGTCGCCGCCTGCTCGCGCGACGAGCCCGTGCCAAAGTTGAAGCCGCCGACGAGGATGTCGCCCTGCGCGGGCGTCAGCCGCGGCACGCGGGTGAGCGCAGGCCAGTGCACCTGCAGCGCAATCTTGGTGAAGTTCGCGTCGTAGTTCTCCATCACGACGGCCGCCATCTGCTCGGGGCTCATGCCGTCGTTGTACGTGTACTTGCCCGGGTAAATGCCGTCCGTATTGATGTTGTCCATGTCGCAGAAGACGATCTGCGCGGTGCGCGTCAAGCGGGCGGGGGTTGCATGCAGCAATGCGCGGCACATACACGACCAGCCACCTCCTTCGGGAAGCCCGGCACGACCTCGACGGCCGTGGCACCGCGCAGGGGCGGCGGCGACTCTTTCAGCGTCCCGAGCGGCTGCGCACCGGCGTCTGCACCGCTCTGTGAGGCGCGGGAAGCGAGCACAGGCGGCGAAGGGCCACCACACCAGTCGTCACGTCCGGGCCGCAGATAAAGCCGGCAAGGGCCGACGCGGCCACGACCGCGGGCGACGCCAGGTAGGCCTCAGCCTGCGGTCGCGCGCGATAGCAAGTGAGCCAGCGGCATTCGGGCTCGCGCACGCGCACGCGCACCTTGGGCGAGCCCATGCGGCCCTTGAAGTTGCGGTTGGTCGCCGAGATGCCCACCTCGCCGTCCTCCAGCAGGCCCGTGCCCAGCCCTGCCCAAAGCGAGACTGAGCTCGATCGCGCGGGCGAGAAAACGCGCTGAGCATCGCACCGACGCATGGCCCGCAGCCCGGCGGGAGCGGCACGGCGCCGGCGTCGAGCAGAGCCTTCCAGTCGCCGGCCGCCTCGGCGTGCCTCTGGACCTCTGACGAGGCCGCGGCGACGAAGAACTGCACGCCTGGTTGCGCGCATTGGTTTTCGCGAGCGCGTGCGTAGAGACAGTCGCCGCGCGCGCACCTGGGGCCACCTGCCGACCGCGCAGCACCTCGGCCGCCTGGGCGATGTCCTGCTCGCGGCTGTTGACACACGACACGAGGTAGGCCTGCCGTCGTCGTGTTCGTGTGGGCATGCGACGCAAGCGGCGGGGGGCGACGCAAGCAGCCGGGGCGCATGCACACCTTGTTGATCTTGAGGCGCTCCTGTGTAATCTCATGCACGCTGCGCATGACCTTGACGTGGTTCGGGCCAGACACGTGCGGCTGCACCGAGGCCAGATCCAGCGTCAGCACCTGCTCGCGCGCACGACGCTCAGCGCACGCTACACTGCGCAACGCAGCATTCGCGCACCTTGGCATAGTACGCGTCCGCATCCGACGCAAACAGGTCGCGCTCAAGCTGGCCGATCGCCGTCGTGTTCACGCGCGGGTGCTCCTTGCCGTCTGGGCGCGCCGTCAGCAGCAGCGCACGCCGCAACCTGCAGACTCCAGAGCGCACCCCGCTCGCGCAGGTAACGCGCCCGTGCATGCAGCCACTTGAGCGTGACGCCGTCGGGCGGGAACACGCCCGCGAGCGCGCCCCACTCGGTCGACATGTTGGCCACGGCCAGGCGGTCGGCGATCGAAATGGCGTCGGCGTGCTCGAGCTTGAACTCGACGCAGTGGTTCAGCACCTCGTCGTTGTTGAACAGGCCGCACAGCGCGATGATCACGTCCTTGCCGGTCACGCCGCGCGGGAGGCGGTTGTACAGCTCCTGCACCGTGCGTCAGCCGCGAGCGCAGCCGGCACAGCGTGCACACCACGACGGCGACCGGTGGCACCTGCCACCACGTCTGCCCCGTTGCCCACAGCGCCCTGTGGGCCCCCCCCGCGCGCGCGTCAGACGGCGGTGTGCGCAGGCGACTAGGCGGGCGGGCCACGCACGCAGCATCGGTGCGCACGACGGGCGTGCCGAGGCTGCCGATGCCGCCGTACATGTTGGAGTGTGAGTCGGACGCGACCGTGAGGTTGAGCGGGAACGCGTAGCCCTCCTCGACCATGATCTGGTGGCCGATGCCGCGCCCGGCTGGGTAAAAGTCCACGCCGCGCGCGCGCGCAAACTGCTCGATGCTGCGGTACTTGGCCAGGTTCTGCGCGCGCGCGAGCGGCGGCTGCATCAGCGCATACGCACGCACGACGGGCGCACGGCCACACTCGCCTTGTCGCTCCGGTTCTGCACGTCGTGGTCGAGCGCAAACACGGGCTGGCGCGCGTCAAACAGGCGCGTCGCCCCGATCGCCTCAAACCTGGGCCTCGCCGCGTCAGCGCAGCCCAGCAGCCCGTGAGGCGACGCACTTGCTCATCACCGCCGCCGTGTTGTCGTGCGTCATGACGTGCCGCGGGCGGATGTAGACGTAGTCGCCCGCGCGCACCATGTGCCCGCGTGGCAGGTCCTTGCTGGCCGCCGTCAGTCCTCCCGCACCCACGAGCGCGCCCCACCGGCCGCCACCTCTGCGTAGCGCTGGACGATCTTCTCGACCACGTTCTGTCCGCGGGCCGCGCCCGGCGCCGACACGCGCGACACAGATGCGCGCGCCGACGTCGCAAACAGCCGCCGCACGGATGCCGCCAGCATAGCCGTCGTGTGGATGGAATTCGGAGATAGACGTGGCTGCGCGTCACACAGAGACCGCCTCGCCGCTCACAGCCAGTGCGAGGCGCTCGGTGCCAACCTCGAAGCGGTACGTGGCCGGGACGAGCGCGCGGCGACCCCTGGCGTCGAAGTAGGCGAGCTGCGCAGCGGGTCAGCCGAGCGCGAGCCGCGCAACGACGACGACGACGACGCGCACCTGCTTGAGCTTGGGCCGAAGAACCACGTCGCGCGACTCGCCCGGCGCGAGGTCGTGCAGGCGCGTGAACTCGACGAGGGTGCGCAGGGGCGCGTCGGGCAGGTCGAGCGCCACGAACGCCAGAACGACCTCGGCGCCGGCGCGCGCGCCCGTGTTGGTCACGCGCACGCGCAGCGGCAGCGTCCCGCGTGCGGCGACCGCATCTGTCGTGAGCGCGGGCGCGTCGTCGTCCAGCCGCAGCGCCTCGTAGGTGAAGTTGGTGTACGACAGGCCGAAGCCGTACGGGTACACGGGCGTGCCCGTGTAGAAGCGGTCTGCGTTGCGCGCCCGCCGTCAGCATGCAAGGGAGCGGTTGTGGGGGGGCGCGAGAAGGCGAGATGGGGGGGGGGGGGCGGACGTTACATGTGCGGCCGGGGAACGCGCGCATGTCCATCTCGGTCATGGCGATCTGGCCCGTGAACTCGCGCGGGTAGATCGTCACGTCGAGCTTGGCTGCGAGCGCGCGGGCGTGTCAGCACAGCATTGTGCGAGCATGCACGCACCGCTCGGGTTGACCTTGCCAAACAGCACGTCGGCGATGCCGTTGCCGCCCTGCTCGCCTGCGCACAAGCCGCTCAGCCCGCGCGCTCTGCGGGAGTGTGCGACGCGCACCGGGGTACCACGCCTCGAGGATCGCGGGCACCTGCGCCTTGAGAAGCGAGATGTCGATCGGCCCGCCGTTGAGCAGCACACCCACGACCGGCCGGCCCGACGACACTGCGAGGCGCACAAGGTCCTCCTGCACGCCCGGCAGCACCAAGCTGACGCGGTCCTGCCCCTCGCGCTCGATGTCCTGGTTGATGCCGATCACCAGCACGACAACGTCGGCCGCGCGCTGCGTGCCGCATGCGTGTGAGCGTGTGAGCTGAGCGCGTCCGTGCGCACCATCGCCATGAGCGCCTCGTCAAAGCCCGACGTGTCGTTGCCCTGGATCTCGCAGCCCTGTAGTGCACAACAGTGCGTGAGCACAAAGTGCACAACCAGCGGCGCGCGCACCCGCGTAAACGTCGCCGAGCCGCCCGCCGTTAGCGCCGCGCGGATGCCCTCGATCGGCGAGACGATGTTCGTCGGCTGCCCTGCGTAGTTGCCCAGCATCGCCCTGCGCTCATTTCAGCGTCCGCGGGTGCATGCATGTGACGCACCGCGTCGCGTCGCCGTGCGGACCGACGACCGCGATGCGCGCGCTCGGCGAGAGCGGCAGCAGCTTGCCCTCGTTCTTGAGCAGCACGATCGTCTGGCCCGCCGCGCGCCGTGCGAGCGCAACCCACTCGGGCAGGCTGCGGTTGCGTGGTTCAGTGCGTGCACAGCAGGCAGCGCCCCGGGGCGCACTTGCGACGGTCGGGCGCAATCTGACGGTACGAGACCTGCTCGGGTGGGTCAAACATGCCCAGGGCGAAGCGCTGTTCAAACAGGCGCTCGGCCGCCAGGGTCACCGCGTCCTCGCTGAGGTCGCCACTCTTTGCGCAGCGGCTCAATGTTGTCGCGCACTTGCACTCACCGGGGCACGCACCTCGACGGCGCGCGGGCACAGCTCGTGGAAGAGGATGCAGCTGTTGTCGCAGCCGTTCTCGATGCTGGCCGCGCAAGTCTGCTCGACGTTCTGGGTGAAGTTGTGGTTGTAGTCTGCCGCGCCGAGTTGGCCACGCCACGCACAAACAGCGCGCGCCACGCACAGATGTCCGCCACGGCGCCGCAGTCCGACACGACGTAGCCCTTGAAGCCCCACTGCTCGCGCGCGAGGTCGTTGAGCAGGGCGCCGTTGGCGCACATGGGCACGCCGTTGACGCGGTTGTACGAGCACATGATCGAGCGGACCTTGCCCTCTCGCACGCACGTCTCGCTGCGTCCACGGTCAGTCAACGAACGCATGTCGCGCGCGCGTACGCACGCACAACGCCGGTAGGTACGTCTCGGCCAGGTCACGGTCGTTGACGATCGCGTTGAACGAGTGCCGCGAGTAGCCGTCACCCTGCTCAAGCGAGTATGCCACAAAGTGCTTGCATGTGGCCACGATTTTGACGTAGCGCGGGTCGTACAGCGGGTCGCCTGGCGTGCGCATGTCTCACGCCGTGCACCGTCCGCCGCGCGCGCCCGCACGCACTTGGGTGGCCCTGTAGGCCCTGCACAAACGCCGTCGCGTACTCGCCCGTCACGAACGGGTCCTCACCAGGCACCTCCTGCCCGCGGCCCCAGCGCGGGTCGCGGTAGATGTTGATGTCGGGCGAGAAGTACGTCAGGCCGCCCTGCCACCGCAGCCACTGCTCGCCCAGCGGGCCGTTGGCGATGGCGCGCGCCTCGGTCGAGATGACGACGGCCATCTCCAGCCACAGCTCGCGGTCAAATGTCGCGCCCATGCCGATGATCTGCGGGAACGACGTGCAGCCCTCGCTCTTGACGCCGTGCAGGCCCTCGTTCCACCTGTTAACACTCTGGGGTGAGGACTGCACACTAGCGGACGAGCGAGCCGCACCACTGGTACTTGGGCACGGCCAGGCGCGGTATCGGGATGGCGTACGTGTTCATCTGGCGGGGTGCGGGGTGCGTGTGAGCGCGCTGGCCAAAGGCGCAGGTTGTCGTGCTGGTCACCTGGCGCAGTCGCTCCTCAAAGTTCATCCGGGCGACGAGGTCGCGCGCGCGCTCAGCCGGCGAGCGGCTCGCATCGCAGTACGGGTACAGCCGAAAGGGCAGGTCCTGGCACGTCGGCAGCGTCGGCAGCGTCGGCAGCTCCTGCGCCGCCGCGACGCCGGCCGCGACGACGGCGCACAACAAGAGGCACGTGACCGTCCACATTCCACCGTGACAAGATTTGCGTTTGCGTGATGGCCGCGAGTACTCACACGCACGCGCGCACAGGACGGACGCACGTGCGACGCGCGAGAGGATGGACGGCGCCGAGAGCCTGGTCGAGTCGCTGTCGCTCGCGAGGCACGCGCACCGCATTGCTTCGCTCGATGCAAACACCCGCTGAGCGTGCACCGTCGCAGCGACGATACCGCCAGCACGAGCGCGCCCGCCCCGCCCGCACGCGCGCTCGTGTACATGCGCGGCCCGCCCAAGGACATCGACGCGCTGCTGCAGATCGGTGCCGAGACGCTCGAGCCCGCCGCCGGCGCACCTGCGCTCGGCGCCTTCCGTCTGCCGGGCGACGACGACACGGCCGCGGTGCTGCTGCTCGACCGGGCGCAGCTCGACGTCGACCGGCTCATCCGCGTGGCCGAGGACCGCCTGCACGTGCCCATCACGGCGGTGCGTGCGCGCGTGTCCGGCGGGTGCCGGCGGGTGTCGGGCCAACCGCCGCGCACACGCAGCGCAAGCTGTCGATGAGCGAGGATCAGGCCGCGCGCTTCGCCCACACGCGCACGCAGGGGCTGCAGCGGTCCGCGACCGACATTGACCACCTCGTGCGCGTAGGTGGCGGCGGCCACATGCGACGGCTGAGCTCGAGCAGCGCGGTGTCGTCCGTGTCCGAGTTGCCGGTTTGCACATGCGCGTCGAGCGCGCACGTGCGGCTGACGTGCGCACGGACCGCAGCAGCAGACGCCGGGCATCCAGCTGCGCATGATCGTCGTCGCGCCTGAGCCGCGCGACGTGGACGCGGTGCTCGGTATGGGCACAGCGACGCCACTCGAAGCGGACCCGGTCTTTGCAGATGTGCAGGAGCTGATCTCGATTGGCGAGTATAGCTCGCTCGCGCGTCGCGAGCCGGCGTCGTCCGCGGGCGTGGCCGACGTGCGGCAGGACATGGACGAGCTGATTGCGATCGGCGAGAAGCCGGGCAGCGGCGACGCGCCAACCTGGACGGCGACCACCTCGGCAACTGGAGCACCGATGCGCCGGCCAGCGAACCGGCGCGTCACGTCCACCGGCGGCAAGCTCCCGCGGCGGCACACGGTGGCCGAGTCGCGGCCGGCGCCCACGGTCGTCGCCGCGTCGCCGATGGTCACGGTCATGCCCGACATCGACAACATCGTGGCGATCGGGCGCGACGAGCCGCGGACCGTGGCCATGCGCAGGTCGCAGTCGGGCGAGCGGCACCTGTCTGTGCTGTCGTCGTCGCCGACTGCATCGACGTCGCTGCCGGGCTCGCCGCGCGAGGGCGCGCTGCTTGTGCCGACGGGATCGCCGCGCGAGCGCTGGGGCGTGTTTCGGTCGATCAGGGCGGGCGTCGCGGGCCGGGGCGATGCGCGGCCGCGGTCGATGCCGCTTCCGCCGGACGAGAACGTGCTGCTTGCGCAGGACATCGACTCGCTTGTGCGTCTCGGCGGCGCCGGGCAGTGACTTCACGACTGTGCCAGAGTTCAAGTTTACATATATATCAAAGTTAGCAGTTGGGGCCACGCGGTCCCAGTTCGCGCGCCAAAAGCACTCTTCTTTCGTTGCGGGGCCGGCGACGACTCGGTGCCCTCACGCGCTGCGCACGCGCATGGCAGGCTTCTATCCTCGACGTTCTTCAGCCCTCACTGCGCGGCAGCCATGTCGATCGAGCAGACGATCGCGCTGCTCATGACCGACAACAACGAGCGGCGCAAGCAGGCCGAGGACACCCTCAACACCGTGCGCCCCGTGAGGGGGGCTGGCGCCGCGCAGCACTGAGCCGCGCACGCCGTCGCGCGCAGCTCGCCGAGACGCAGCCTGAGCAGTTTGTGTTCGAGTGCCTGCGCCTCATGGCCGAGTCGGGTGACCAGGCGGTGCGCCGCCGCGGCGCCGCCTCGTGCAACCGGCGCGCAACGTCACTGAGACGGCGCACACGCGCAGGTCCGCACCATGTGCTGCATCCTCTACCGCCGTACGGCCTTCAACAAGCTCGACGACTCCAAGTCGGCCTGGAACCGGCTGACGGCGGTGCGTACGCTCGGTGGCGGCGAGTCGCGCACCGTTCACACCGCCAACCGCCGCCAGCCGGCCCGCGCCGAGGTCAAGGAGCGCCTGCTGCGCGCGCTCACGCGCGAGCCGCTCGAGCACGTGCGCAAAACCATCAGCGACACGGTCTCGGACACGGCGACCTACCTGCACAACCACAAGCGTGCGTGTGCTCACGCGGTGTGTCCTTGCGGCCTGACGGTGCGCGCGCGCGCGCGCGAACAGAGACTTGGCAGGAGCTGCCCGGGCACCTGTTCCAGCTGTGCCAGTCGCCTGAGGAGGGCAATCGTGTGGCGGCGCTCGAGATCTTTGCCGAGATGCCGACGTGCGCGCGCTGCCGGCAGCCGTCGTGAAGCGCGTCCTCACACCGCGCCGCAGCATGTTTGACGAGCAGGCGCGCCAGCGCTACCTGGGCGTGCTTAAGGACATCTTTGTCAAGGCCCTGACGGACGCGGGCAGCCTCAAGGTGGCGAGCTCGCCGCGCCCGCGCCCGTGCCCGCGCCTCGTGCACGCCGCTCATGTCGCCGCCGTGTGCAGGTCAACGTCGCCGGCCTCAAGGCGATCGTCGGCTTCCTCGTCAACATCACGCAGGCCGAGCGCCAGCAGATGAGCGACATCGTGCCGCACATGATCGAGGTGCGTGTGCGGGGCGCGGGCGCGGTGGCTCGGGTCTCTGCTGCGGCGACGATGTCACATGCACCGGTGACTGCACCGGATGATCGCCGTGCCGAAAAAACTCCAATTTATTTCTGATGCCGCGCTCTCTTGCCCTGCTCGCCCGACCTGCCGCGCCCGCCCGCGGCGACGTGCCTCACGCACGTGCTTGCAGGTGCTCAAGAAGGCGGTCGTGCAGAACGAGTCTCTCACGCAGACGGTGCTCGGTGCGTCGCGCGGCCAAACAGAGCCGTGTCGCGCGCCGCTCACCGTGCTCGCCGCAGCCCTGCTGATCGACGTGGCCGACCGCGTGCCGGCCTTTTTCCGCCTGCACCTCGAGGTCATCTGCCCGCTCATGGTCGAGCTGGTGCGGCGTGGCGCGCGCGCGTGCGCAGCAAGCACACAGCTCCTTACCATGCCCTGCAGGTGATGCAGCGGCAGCAGCGCACCCTCGAGAACGCGACAGCGCAGCTCGCGCTCGAGTTTGTCATCGTTCTGGCAGAGACCAAAGCCGAGGTGTGTGGCACGCGGCGCCTTGAGCGCACGGTGCGCCCGCTGATGCCCGCCGTAGATGATCCAAGCGTACGCAGGCTACATGCCGCTCGTCCTGCCGGCGTGCCTATCGCTCATGGTCGACGTGGAGGAGGACCCGACGTGGTTCACGGTGGAGGAGGTGCAGCGCGCTTTAACCCGCAGCTGAGCTGCGCTCACGCGTCGCGCCCAGCTGCAAGACATCGAGATGGAGGCGAACGACACCGTCGGTGAGCAGGGCGTGGACCGCCTGTCGGCGGCACTGGGTGCGCCGTGCTGGCTGTTCGGCGCTTGAGAGCTGACGCGCTCGCTCCGGCAGGCGGCGAGATCATGCTGCCCGTCGCGCTGCCGCACATCGTCCAGCTGCTCAGTCACGCGCAGTGGCAGTACCGCCACGCAGGTTCGCCGGCTCTCTGCGTGCATGTGTCGCTCACCGCCCGGCACTGCAGGCTTGCTGGCGCTCGGCGCGCTGGCCGAGGGCTCGAAGGAGCAGCTCGAGGCGCAGCTGCCAAACATCGTGCCTGAGATCATCAAGTACGCCAATGACCCGTACCCGCGCGTGCGCCACGCGCTCTGCAACTGCCTTGGCCAGATGTGCTTGGACTTTAGGGTGCGTCGCCGGGCCGGTGGGCATCCGCGCGGGCTGACGGCGGTCGCTGGCCAGCCCGAATTCCAGGAGACGTTTGCGCCGATCGTTGTGCCCACGCTGATTGCGATGACCGAGGACGGCTCGCAGCCTCGGTACGCCCTGCTCTCGCGCATGCGCACGTGCTGCTCACGGGCGCTTGCAAACACACAGCATCCAGTCACACGCCGCCGCGGCGCTGGTCAACTTTGTCGACGACACGCCACGCCGCGTCATGGAACCGTACCTGAACGTGCTTCTCGCCAAGGTGCATGATTTGTTGCGGTTGGGGGGGTTGCGTGGGCTTGGTGCAGCGCGGCTCGAGGGAGGGGCCAGAAGTCGCTCGTCTTGACGCACGCACTGACCGCGCCCGATCGCCGAAACGACAGCTGCTGCACATGCTCCGGACGGTCAACAAGCGCTACGCGATCGAGCAAGTGATCGACACGGTCGCGACCGTGGCCGAAACCGCGGGCGACCTCTTCGCCAACTACTACGCCACGTTTGTGCCGCTGCTCAAGAGCATCCTCATGCAGCCGATCACGCCCGACAGCCGGCTGCTGCGCGCCAAGGCGATGGAGTGCGTGACGCTGATCGGTGCGTCGCCAGCGCGGGGTGCTGTCGGGCGGACGCTGACGCCGCCGCATCGCAGGCATCGCCGTCGGCAAGGACATGTTCATGCAGGACGCCAAGGAGATTATGGAGATCCTGCTGAACGCGCACGGTGCGCGCTCCGTTGGGCCAGCGGGCCGTGCTGATGGCAGCCGCGGCGGTGGCGGTGCAACACAGGGCGCGCACCGCTCAGCTCGGACGACCCGCAGGCGTCGTACCTGCTGTCGGCGTACGGCCGCATCGGCGCCACGCTCAAGGAGGATTTCGTGCCGTACCTGCAGCACGTCATGCCGGCGCTGATGCACTCGGCCGACCTCAAGCCCGAGCTGACCATGCTCGACGGTGCGCGTTGCTCGGATGCGGTGCACGGAACATGCGGCGTGACACGCTGCGCCGCGCCGCAGAGGACGAGGACGAGACCGACTACCCGTCCAACGAGTGGGAGATCATCGAGCTGGACGACAAGGCACGCGAGGTACCCAGGCATGCGCACACGCTCACACACGCGCACATTCGCGCACAGCGTGTCGGCATCAAGACGTCCACGCTCGAGGAGAAGCTGACCGCCATCGAGATGCTTTTCTGCTTCGCGCGCGAGATCGGGCCGGGCTTTGCGACGTACGCCGTCGACGTGCTGAAGCTGGTGCGTGAGGGCTCCGACGCACGGGTGTTGCAGTGCTGACCGTGCTGTGCCCCCGCTTGCACCAGACGCGGCCTCTGCTCAAGTTCTACTGGGACGAGAACATCCGCATTGTGGCGGCGGGCATCATCAGCCCGCTGTTTGACTGCCTCAAGATGGCGCACGCCGGTGTGCTGGCGGCAGACGCGCGCCAGTCTGCGCGTGCCTGACGCGCGCCGCTTAGACGGGAACTTTATCGTCAGCACGTGGCACGAGGTTGTGGCCGAGTTCTACGACGTGCTGGACAAGGAGACCGTGCCAGACATGCTCATGCGGTTGCTCGAGGGCTTCCGTGGGGTGCGCGCACGTGTGCTGTCGCGCTCGCACGCGTGGCCTCATGCACGCCCAGGCCGTGCGGACGATGGACGCCGACTGCCTCACCGACGCCGAGATCGACCGCTTCATTGAGATCTTTGTCAAGCAGTTCACCAACAGCGTCAAGCGCACGGCCAAGCGCAACAGTGCGCGCGGCTGGGCGAGCGCGTTGCGGCCCCGTGCACCTCACCTGTGTACGCGCGCGCCCGGCAGAGAAGCGCCTGGACAAGCGCCACACGGACGACGCGGACGAGATGGACGATGCGGACGAGCTGGAGGCGATGATGCTGCGCGAGCTGTCAGACACGGTGCACGACGTGTACAAGACGCAGTCGAGCCGGTTCACGGTCCGCTTCCAGCGTGTCGCGCAAGACATGGCCACGTTCATGGTGCGCGCGGACAGCGGTGCGCGTACGCGTGTGTGTGCTGAACGACGCGCGCGTGCGCACGCAGCACCCTCAGGACGGGCGGACGGCATCACAGCGCGTGGTGGCGATGTGCATCTTCATCGACACGCTCGAGTTTGACGCGGCCAACGTCGGGCCGTTCCTGCCGCTGTTCCTGGTGCGTCGTGCTGGCCCCAGGCTGCATGCTGCCTGCCAACTGACCGCTCGCGCGCGCGCAGGACAAGGTCCTTGCGGCCGTCGTCGACCCCGACGCGATGGTGCGCCAGGTGGCCTGCTACGGCGTTGGCACGCTGGCACAGTTTGGCGGGCCATCGTTCGCGCCGATGTGTGCCGGTGCGTCCCATAGTGGAGCGTGCTTGCGCGCTGTGACGGCTGACCCGCGCATCAGCCGCACTGCAGTCGCTGCTAGCGGTCATCCAGCAGCCCACGGCGCGCGACGAGGAGAACGTGAATGCGACCGAGAACGGTGCGTGCCGGCGTCTCGTGTGCCTGCGGGCCTTCTCACGCGCATCGCGCGCGTCGCAGCCATTTCGGCCGTGGGCAAGATCTGCCAGTACAACAACACGGCCTTTGACGTCAACTCGGTCCTGCCGCTGTGGCTCGCGGCATTGCCGGTGGTCGAAGACGCGCAGGAGGCGACGTCGACGTACAACTTTCTGTGCTCGCTGATCGAGAGGTGCGCTCGGCGACGCGCGGGTTGTGCGCCCACCCTCAACCCGTGTACGCGCAGCAACAACCCGGTCATCCTCGGTCAGGACAACCGCAACCTGCCCAAAATCGTCCAGGCGCTGGCGCTTGCGGTGTCGTCGGACGTGCTGGAGGACGACCTGGTAACCAAGGTGCGCGCGCGCTCTGCCGCACGCCTGATCGCTGCCGGCCTCTCACGTGCGCGCTATGCAGACGCGCGTGCTGCGCATCTTGCGGCAGATTCACAACCAGGGTGCGCCGTGGACGCGTGTGTGTGCGTGCGCTGCTCACACGCCTCGTGGGCGCGCAGTGCCGGCCGAGATGCGCGCAATGCTGTGGGAGCTCGTCGACGAGAGCTCGCAGCACATCGTCCAGCCGCAGATTCAGTGAGCGCCGTCGTGTGCGTGTCTGCGCTGGATGAAAGTTGGTGTTTGTCGACCGGGCGCGGCGCGTGCGGCGTGTCGTATGTGGCCATGCATCCACCCCCGGTGACTGCACAGGAGCGAGGCGTCGCTCAGACGACGACGGACCAGTCCGACTCGATCTCGCCGTACTGAATGCCCATGATCGTGTCGGCGCAGCGCTTGGCCAGCTTGCCCGCCTGGCTCTTGGGGTCGGACGGGTCGAGCGGGATGACGAGGTCCTACGCGCGAACGTGAGCGCCACACAGGGAGAGCGCGCCCACGCACGCGGCCCTGGTAGCTGATCGCCTTGACGGGCGAGACGATCGCGGCCGTGCCCGCGCCAAACATCTCGATCATGCGCTTCTCGGCCACGGCCTTCACGACCTCGGCCATCGTGTACGGGCGCTCGGTCACCTTGAACTCCTTCCACTTGCGCGCGAGCTCGAGGATGGACGTGCGCGTGACGCCGGGCAGGATGGTGCCGTCCAGCGGGGCCGTGATTAGCTCCTTCTCTAGAGGGCACGCGCGCAAGTGTTTCAGCCGCGCGCATGAAGGAGGGGCTCGCAGCGAGCCGCGCACCGCCCTGCTCGTTGACCCAGAAGGTCATCAGGTTCATTGTGCCCACCTCGGTGATCTCGTGGTTCGGGCCAAACAGCCACAGGTTCTGCTGGTAGCCCAGCTCGGCGGCCTCGGCCTGCGGCTTGATGCACGGCGCGTAATTGCTGTCGCGCGCGCACGTGTGTGTGTGTGTGTGTGTGTGTGTGTGTGTGTGTGTGTGTGTGTGTGTGTGTGTGTGTGTGTGTGTGTCACGCATCGCCGCAGACAGAGCGAGCGAGCCGTTGTACGCACGCGCCGATCTTGGCGTCGCCCGTGCCGCCGGGGAACGCGCGGACGTACTTGGTGTCGGCCATGAGCTTGACCGCGTCGAAGCCCGACTTGTAGTACGGGCCGACGGGGCAGCAGATGACGAAGAGCTGGGCGTGCGCGCGTGAGCGGCGCGCGAGCAGCGCACGGGGGCCCATCGGCCGCGCACCAGCGCCGAGTTGGCGCGCGCCACGCCGAGCGACTCTTGCGTGGCGATGAGCGTCGGGCGCAGGTAGAGCGAGTAGCCGCGCTCGCTCGGGATCCAGCTGCTCTCGACGCGCAGCAGCTCCTTGATGCACTCGAGCAGCTGCTCGCCGCTGAAGTTCTGTGCGACGGCGCGCACGGTCAGCGGGGCGGGGATGGCCAGCGGCGGCGGCCCGCGCGGCGGCGCACCGGCAGGGCTAACCGCGTGGCCGAGTTGTTCATGCGGGCCATGTTGTGCATGGGGCGGAACATGCGAATCTGGCCCTTCTTGTCCTTGTACGCCTTGAGGCCCTCGAACAGCTGGGCGCACACTCACGTCGGCTGGCGCTGTCGCCGGTGCACGGGCGACAGCACGAGCGACAGCGCGCGCACCTCGAGCGCGTAGTGGAAGACCGACGCCGACGGCTCGAGCGAGAGCTTGTGGTAGGGGCTGATGGCCGGCGCCTTCCAGCCGGTGCTGCTCGTCCACTCGACCTCGAGCATGTGGTCGGAGAACGTGCGGCCAAACACGAGCTGGTCGTTGGGCACGCGCGGCTTGGGCGACGTCGTCTTGACCACGCTCAGCTTGGCGCGCTGCCGTGGGATGCGTGATGTGCAAGGATCAGGCGAACCCCGCCCGCCCCCCGCGCGCAGCCCGCACGCACGTCGATGTCGGCGCGCACGACGCTCGTCGTCGACACAGTGCGCGCGCACGACACCGCCGCCGTCGCCGCCGCCGTCGGGGCGAGGCGCAGCCGTGGCAGGACGGACAGCATCATAGGCACAGCTGCTACACTCAAGATCGAAACAGTTGAGATTCCCTCACTAACATTCGCAGCAACTAGTGTATTGACATGAAATTCGCTGCCGATGCCGCCGAAGTAGTGGTAGTAGGCGGATCCTGGAACACATTCACATTACTTTTGTAAATTTGGCAACATGTCTTCTTTTTTTGTTATTTTGATTCTACCAAAGTGCCCTAAATTGGAAAACAGCTGCTTTTTGTCACTTTTCCATTAAAAAAATGACATCACTTTTTCTTTAGTTCGAAATTCTAATGGAACTGAAAAATCTCCGAAAAGAAATCTCCGAGATCTGCCAAAAATCTCCTTAAAATGACATCTAGAATCTTCTAGGGAAATGACTTTCTAGGGAATGAAAAATCTTCTAGGGAAATGACTTTCTAGGGAATGAAAAATCTTCTAGGGAAATGACTTTCTAGGGAATGAAAAATCTTCTATGGGGGATGATTTCTTAGGGGGGAAATGATTTATTTAGAAGGTGATTTTAATTTTCAATTCCATGGTGCAGATTGTATTTTAACTTTGTG
>CALSCO010002245.1:0-40371 GCA_943704415.1 Parvularia atlantis | reverse complement strand
GAGGCTGCCTAGGGCCCGGAGAAAGGTGCCACCAAGGACGACTCGGCTCCACAGTGACACAAGGAGTTCAGTTTAGGTTTAAAAAGGCACTTTTGTAAGAGGCGTTGTGATTGAGAGTTGGCTGTGCGTTCAAGGCTGTGCACGCCAACGTCCCATGGGCACCTCCCCGAATCACGCCGCCACACACCAGAAAACAGGAGGTTTCACTGCGGAACGCGTCAGCCGAAGAGGTCGAGGAGGGTGTCGATCCAGGAGCGGCGCGGCGGCGCGACGGCATCGTCGACGAGCGGGTTGATCCACTCGAGCACGGTGCCGACGGTGTGGTAGTCGTACACTCGGATGCTGTTGTCCTTTGTGAGCGCCGTGGCAACCTGCGTGAGCAGCGCAGAGTGAGACACGGCTGAGCGCAAGCCAACAGGTTCAGACCTTAGCCCACAGCGCGTCCGGCACACGGAGTGTGTCGCGCAGGTGCACCTCGGCCAGACGCGCAAACGAGCCGTCCCGCTGCGACTTGATGTACTGGCCGCGCGCGCTTCGTCAGCCAGAGCTTGATCGGCCGACGCGTGGCGCACGTACCTGTGCACGCAGCAGCTCGCGCACTCGCTGCACGACGTCCTTGACGCGCTTGGCCTGCAGACGGCGCCCTGTGTACGCGTGTGCGTACGTGCGTGCGTGAATGACACGGCAGAGCGCACCCGGCCGCAGCAACCATGACGCACACTGGCGCCACAGGTAGAACACGCTCAGCAGCACGACGGCGGTCGTGCCCATGGCAATCGTTTGATAGTGCCGGTGGATGTAGGCTTGCACACTCAGGCGGATGCGGCACGGGAGCGAGCGCGTCGACTGCACGGCCTCGTACGCGCGCACGCCGGTCTTGGTGTCCGCTGTCGTGCGCACGTGCTCCTCCGGCAGCACCGACAGGTACGTGTTCTCGAGCGCCTTCTCGTCCATGTCGACAAACGGCGGCTGCGCACCCGCGCGGTCAGCACAGCCACCCACGCATCGCCGGGCAGCGTGCGTGCACCAGGCCCTCCTCCTTGAGCTCCTCCAGCAGCTCCACCGCGGTCACGCTCGGCGCCGCCACAGAGCCGCAGTCGTACGCGCCTGCGTACGAGGCGCATAAGAACCGCGAGAGGGCGAGAAGCGCGGAGGCGCACCCTTGTGCAGCTCGAGGCGCGTGATGATCACGTTGAGCAGCTGCAGCTTGCCCGTGTCCTTGAGACAGCGGCCGTCGACGAGCTTCATCAGGCCACCGCAGTCGGCCTTGCCGTCTGCGCCGTGTGTAAGCTGCGTCACCGGCGGCAGGCGCAGGCCGAGCGCACCGCGGCAGACGGCGTCCTTGGGGCACGGCTTGCATTGCGGCGCGTCGCCAAACAGCTCGAAGGCGTTGACGCTCGCGAGCGCTGTGCGTGACGAGTTGAGACCGACGGAGCTCCACAGCGGAGGCGCACCTGTTGACGGCTCCGACGCCGCGCTGGCCGAGTCGCAGTACGGCAGCGAATGCAGGCGGTTCTCACGCAGCATGATGACCGAGCTGACAGCGATAAACGCGACCAGCGACAGCACCAGCGGCATGTACAGCAGCTTGTCGAGGCGGCCGGCCAGGAAGCTCACAAAGCTGCTGCAAGCGCCGGTGTGAGCAAGGGCACGGCGCAGAGTTACGTGCGTGGACCGCTGACCTCTCCTTGTGCGGCTCAAGCGTAGTAGGCGCACTGCGCGCGGGCTTGGGTGATGCGGGCGGGCTGCGGCGGTAGCGGTAGATGGGCGACATGACCGGGTCCTCGCCCAGGTCGACCGGGACCGGCCGTGGCTGCACGCGCGCGTTCGCCCGTGCCGGTGCTGTGTGCGGCACCGGGCGCTCGCGGTACGTCGGAGCCGGTGTGCTTGGGGCGGCTGGCGAACGGGCCTCGACGGGCTGCTGGCGAAGTGCGGCCGGTGAGCGCGCCTCCACCGGCTGCTGGCGAGGCGGAGGTGAGCGCGCCTCGATCGGTTGGCGAGGCGGAGGTGAGCGGGCATCGACAGGCTGCTGCTGAGGAGCTGGCGAGCGGGCTTCGATCGGTTGGTGAGGCGCGGCTGGCGAACTGGGCGCCTTGCGCGGCGTGCGGTGCTCGGGCGCGTCGAAAAAGTGCTGCTCGGCGGGCCGCCACGCAAAGCCAACCTGGAGTGCGGTGTCGTCGACCTCGAACGGGTTCGATACCGGTGGAGGCGCAGGCGCATCGTCATCGGTCTGCGCCTTGCGCTTGCCGGTGGACGGGCGCACGGCCGGCTGCTCGGCGACGGGCGCGCGCGGCGGCGACACGCCCAGCTGGAACGGGTTGTCGTCGGTCGCGTTGGTGTCGACGCTGCCGTCCGTGTCGACGCGCTGCAGCTTGGCCGGCGGCGCGGGCGGCGGCGCGGGCGCGGTGGCTGGGCGCTTGCCCTTGGCGCGGCCGGTGTCCTTCTTGGCGCGCGGCGCCGGCTGCAGCACGTCGTCGGCCGGCTCGACGAAGCGGTGCCGGTTGTTGCGGAAGAGTGTCTCGAGTTCGCCCTGCGCGCGACGCGGACGCGCGAGGTTGGCAAGCACGTCGGGCCTTTTACAGAGGCGACGACGCACCCGCGTCTTGACGTTGAACGTGTCGATGCGCTCGTGCCCGAGGATCGACAGCAGCTCGGCGCGCTTGAGCTTCGACGGGTCAAAGTCGCGCGCGCGGTACGGGACGCGCTGGTACAGGTCCATTGCGCCGTCGAGAGACCGTTGCAAACTGCCTACTTGTACGTTTCAGCAGCACTTGTGCAGCGATGGTTGTTGCGAGAAAGTGTGCAACAAGACAGAACAGCACTTGTGCATCAGTAGTAACTTCGCGCGTATTACACATTGGTGACGAATCGCGTCAAGATGAAGCAGGACGCCGACGCCGAGGCCGAGGCCGACGCCGAGGCCGGCGCGACCTCGTTGGGCGCGCCGCTGCTGCTGCCAGTGATGACGGACGCGGACAAGGGCGGCGATGGCGTGCGCACGGCGCTCGAGCGCGCCCACTGGCGCTACAAGGTCGTGGCGCTCGTGTGCTCGTGCCTGCTCTCGGTCGGGAGCCACTACGCCTCGAGCATGCTCAACGCGCTCAAGTGCACGCTCAAGATCGAGCTGGGCATCACCAACACGCAGGTGCCGTGCCGTATCGTTGTCGAAGGATCGACGGGCGGCTGACGTCGCGCGCGCAGTTTGGCCTGCTCACGGCCGCGTCGACGCTCATCAACTCGGTCGTGCCGCTGTTTGGCGGCGCGTTTGTCGACGTCTTTGGCACGGCGTGGGGCGCGATCGTCGCGTCGACGCTGATCACGGTGAGCGTCGTCGGCGTCCCTCACCAAGCAGCTCACACGGCGCGCACGTGCACAGGTCGGCGAGGTGCTCACGTCGGCCGCGACCACGATCGACAGCTACGCGATGATGGTCGTCGGGCGTGTCGTTTACGGCCTCGGTGCTGGCTGTATCGTCACCGTGCAGGAGGCGATCCTGTCGCACTGGTTCCAGGGGCGCGGCCTCGCGCTCGCCATCGGCTTCCAGCTGTCGATCTCGCGCCTGGTGCGCCGCTCGTGGTTGAAGTTGGATCGCTCATTGCTCCTGCCGCGCTCGCAGTCCAACTTTCTCGCCGTTGGGACGGTCATCCCCATCTGCCAGGCCACGGGCTCGTACAGCTCGGCGTTCTGGGTGCGCCCCGCGGCGCACACACGGTCGCGGCGGTCGCTGACGCGCAGCAGATGTCGACGCTGCTCTGCGCCTTCTCGTGGCTCGTCATGGTCTTGTACCTCGTCATGATGAAATACGCGATCGGCGAGGTGCGCGGCGGCCATGCCCTGCGACGACACCCGTGCTGACCGCCTCCGCCGCAGAACGACCAGGACCGTCAGATCCAGCTGCGCCTCAAGGCCAAGCACGAGTTCCGCTGGTCGGGCCTGCTCGAGTTCAACAACACGTTCTGGGTCATCGCCGCGCTCTCGTTCATGTTTGGTCTCACGTGGGCGCCATTCCAGACGATCGCGCCGGAGGTGCGCCCGCTTTGCGCCCCGTGCTGCTTCGTTGTTGACACGCACGTGCTGCAGCTCATCACCGAGCGCTTCGGCTCGGACGACGACATCGCCGCGTGGCAGTCATCGGTGTCTCTCGCCGTGCCCGTCGTGCTCAACCCCGTGCTCGGCGGAATCATCGAGAAGGCGCGCGCACGACGGCATCACGGGGCACATGCCTAACTCCCGCGCGTGTGGCAGGTCGGTCTGCGCACGCTGATCGTCAACGTCTCGGCCGCGCTGCTGGCCGTGTGCTTCCTGCTCATTGGCTTCACGTACGTCAACCCGCTCGTCGGCATGGTCATCTACTCGATCTCGCTCTCGTTTGGCCCGGTGGTGCGTGCGCCGTCGCACGCGTGCTGCGTTGTCGGCTCACCGGCCGCGCGCACAGAGCATGATCACGGCCATCCCGCTGCTTGTGCCGTTCCAGTACGTCGGCACCGCGCTCGGGATCTACAAGTGCGCCAGCAACATCGGTCCGCGCCTCGTGCAGTCGCGCCCTGCCTTGCGCGCAGCTAACACCAGCACGGGGCAGGCTCGACCATCGCCGAGCCCATCAATGGCGTGATCCAGGATTGGACAGGCAAGTACGACGCGGTCATGATCGGGCAGCTCGGCGCGGCGGTCGCGACGATCTTTGTCGCGACGACGCTCACCCTGGCGAGCGCCTACGGCCACCGCGGGCTGCTTGACGCGGCGGAGAAAAAACGGATGGCGCTGATGGCGCTGGTGCGCGCGCGGTGGGACGAGGCCGACACCGAGGGCAGGCGCGTGCGATGGACGGCCTACGTCTGGATCGGCGTGACGCTCTTCCTGCTCGTGCTCGCCTGGGTGCTCTACCTGACGCTCGCTGTGCGGTCGATCACGGACGACCCGGTCTCGCCCGCGCCGTGCGAGACCACCTGTGGGAGCAGTCCGTGACCCCCCCCCATTTACAGCCGGCACCAAATGCAAAAAACCCTAAAAGCGCGTGTACATCGGCGCGGGCGGGAGCGACATGGGCGGCGCGGGGTAGTAGTAGGCGGGTGCGGGCGCGATGGGTGCGGGCGCGGGTGCTGGCTGCGCGCGCCACTGGGGCAGGTTGAAGGCGAGGTTGGACAGCACGACCTGCGCACGAGCGAGATCAGCACGCGTCGACCAGCCAGAATGCGATGCGCGCACCAGGCCTAGCGCAAAGAGCAGCAGAAACAGGATCGTCTTGACGGAGAGCGGCTCGATAAAGCTGTTGAGAATGCCCGCAAAGGTCTCGGCCGAGACGCGCGCCCGGTCGATCTCGCGCGGGTCGCGGTTCATGCATCTGCCGACCGTGCGCCGGGATGAGTTGGGCGGAAGGAGGCGCGGGCACAGCGAAGGGTGCGGACAACGAGCGTGGAGCAAGCGCAGCGGCAAGCGAGCCAGCCGACCCAGCTCAGCCAGCGCCCGAGCACGACCCAACCCAACGCAGCCCAGCCGGGCGCGGAACGCACATCTCCCAGTCGGAGCAGGGCTTCTCCATGGCCGGCAGGCGGCTGCCGGGCTCGCACTTGTTCTCGAGGTAGTACTTGGCGCACGTCGAGATCTTGGCCATCATCTCTGCGCTGCCGCGGTGAGCGCACACGCCACACCGCCACGTCGCCACGCCGGCACGCCGCCGCACCGGACGAGTACTCGTCCACGCGCAGGTCCACGTCCTTCTTGATCGTCGTCGCGACGTGGTACACCAGGTACAGCATCGCGCCCACGAGCGCCACGTTGAGCAGCAGCTGCAGATACCCGCTGACCACCAGCGGCAGGTTGCTGTCCCACGCGCGCCACGCCGCCGTGGCCGCGGGCGCTGCCGGATGCGTGACGCCTGGCGGCGAGGTCGGTGGCGCCATCGCAAACACGCCGCCGCCGCCGCTGCCGCCGCGCCGTCGCCGCGCCATCGTCGCCTCCCGCGGCGTCACGCGCCGCACGGGCGCCATCCGCTGCGGCGGGCTCGCGTCGCCACCGTCGCTGCCGCTGCCGCCGCCGCCTCCGCCGTCCGCAGGGCTACCGACGCTGAAGCTGAACGTGGCCGGCGCGGATGACGGCGACGGCGACGGCGGCGCCGAGAACGTGAAGGCCGACGACGCCGTGACGAACGCGGGCGGCGGCGGTGTCGGCGGCGGGTCGAGGTGCATCGGCGCCTCGCGTGAGCGGCCGAGGCTCACGCGCGCCGCCGCCCCGTCGGCGTGCGCGTCGTCGGCGTCCGCGTCGCCGTCTGATCGCGCCGCGGCTCTGAACCACGCCATTCGGGACGACAAGGCTCAAACTCTCTACTGCGCGTCGTCGCCCTCAAACAGCTCGCCGTCGGCAGCGGCGAGACCGGCGTCGACGTCGGCGTCGGCGTCGGGGCGCGCGTCCGGCTCAAGGTCGGCAAAGGCGACCGGCGCGTCCGGCTGCACGGGGCACAGCGGCGGCAGTGCGAGGCCCGGGATGTACGGGTCCAGCCCGAGCTTGTACGCGACGTAGAAGCCGATGCCGAACGGGAATCGGAACGACTCGATGTACCTGCGGCACCGCAAGCAAGTGTCAAGACGACGGCGCCAGCAGACGCAACACTGGACGAACCGGCGGTACGCGGCCCGGTCGGCGTAGACGTCGAGCGTGGGCGCGGCGACAAAGTCGTACTCGACGACTTCTTGCTGCTCCGTGCGCGTGTCGGGCTTGCGCCAGCCGCCGCCGATGCTGATCGCCTCGGCCCCTTGCCGTCGTCGCCCGCTGGCGACGCTCTGCATGTACACGACCGGCACGTGGTGGCGCACGTAGGGCGGCAGCCGCTCGAGCGCCGCGAGCAGCAGCGGGTGCTGACGCACGTTGGCCGGCACGGTCGCCGCTGACGTCGCCGAACCGACGCGCAGCACCGGCGGCGGTCTCCTCTAGCGCTGCAGGGTTATGCACGCGGCTTCCTGTCGCACGCAAACGCACGTCAACGTCGGTCGGCTTGCGCTCGAAGCCGGCGCGGCGCGGTTTGATGTTGTACCACATCCATCGCAGCCGCGCGCGCCCGCGCATGTAGAGCTCGACGGGCGGCTCGACCGCCTGCGGGTCCGTGTACATGATCCACTTGGGCGGCTCGTCCGCGCGGGCCGACTGCATCTTGATGAAGTACATCTCCTGCGCGAAGAAGCTGCGCCGCCCGTTGCGGATCGCTGCCAGAGCGCAGCGTGAGCGCATCGTAAGCAGGCACGCCCCCCCCCCCCCCGCCAAAAAACAAGCGCTCACCCTGCAGGAGGGCGACTTGGGTGCTGTCGCCGATGCGCACGGTGCGCGCCGTGCCCCATGACAGGAGGCTGCGCAGGAAGCTCACGGCGACGACCTCGTGATCAAGCCAGTCGGACGAGCCCGTGACAACGGCAAAGTGATGCGCGGCGTCGATCAGCACGTGCCTGCGGATCGCCTCCCAGACTGTGCGCGCACGCGCGTGCTCAGCGAGAGACGCGCGTGCGCAGAACCTAGACAGCGCACCGAGCCGCTGCAGCGTACGCCCGTGCACCGTCACGTGGTCGAGCATGCGGTACATCCGCGCGCGGTCCTCGGCCGTGAGGATGTTGGCCACGGGTTGGTGCAGCATCTCGTTTGTCCACAGCTGCACCGCGTACGTGTCGATGCGCATCGGCGGCACGTTGATCGGCACGCCGAGCACGGCCGCGGTCGCGTTGATGCGCTCCTGCCCGCCATACGCGTGCGTGAGCCGCACAACCACAGCACAAACACGCCGGCGCACCTCGTCAAAGTCGTCCAGCGTTATGATTCGCACGTGCTTGCGCGTCGCGCTCGACGGCATCAGCGTGACGCTGCGCAGCGCGAGCAGGTCGACGTGCTTCTGGCGCATCGCGTTGACGGCGTGGTACAGCCGCGTCTCCTTCACGGCCGACCGCACGACCACGTTGGCGTACTTGCGCCCGACGAACGCCATCAGGTACGCCGTGTACGTCTTGTCGAGCTCGCCCGCGTCGCGGTGGCGCGCGCCCTTGATCATCGAGTACTGCTGCGCCACGTCGTGGTGCGCCATCATGTTGACGTACGACAGCACGCCCGCGCGCGGCGTGTCCTTGGCGAAGAAGCTCGCGTGCGCCCACATCCGCGGCACCACGCGCGCGCACAGCACCGCGAGCACCAGGCTGGCCGTGCTCTGGCACACGTCGAAGACTGCCGCACGCACGGGCACCGGCGATGTCGGCCCACCCCTCCCCGCGTCGCGCATCGATGCGATACACCCGCCACAGACGCACCCACGCGGTGCTCGGGACGCAGCCCGCGCCGGGCCAGCGCCTCGCGGACCTCGGACGGGCTGATGACCGGCCCGTCACGATCCGCCGGCATGATGGGTATGGCGTGGCGTGGCCAGCCGTGACAGTTCGATATCAGGCGCCGGTGCCGATCTCAAGGACCTAGGACGAGTCAAAAGTAGGTCGCGCCAAAGCCACCGGTGCGGCAGCGCGCGGACGCCGGCCAGGGCGAGGCACACGACTGCGTGAACAACACGCGTCGCCGCAGCATACCCGAAACGTGCTCGCGAGATGGTTGCGCGACAACAGTCAGCTATTGCGCGTTGTGATGCGCAGTGCCATCCGCACGCGCCGCACTGCTCGTGCACACACCCGTCTCTGCGCGCGCGCGCGCGTTTGAGTTTGGCGCGCGACCTTCGAGCTGTCACACTTCGACGCTCGAATGCGAACGGCCGTCACGCAACCCCTCCGCGCGCTGTCGACGGGGGCGGCGGCTGCGCGCGAGCCGCACGCGGTGCTGGGCGTGGCGCGCGGGGCGGACGCGCGCACGGTCAAGCGCGCCTACTACCGGCTGTCGCTGCGGTACCACCCGGACCGCAACCCAGGCAATGCCGACGCGCAGCGCATGTTTGTCGCCGTGCATGAGGTTGACGTCCTGCGTGCCGAGCTGGCCGTGTGCTGACGGCGCGCGGGCCGGCCGCAGGCGTACCGGCTGCTGGGGGAGGGGCGAGTGCGCGCAGGCGACGTGCCGCACCACCACCAGCAGCACTATCCGCACCACCACCGCGCGCCGCCGCCGCGTTCGCCGCCCGGGCGGACGACGCGCGAGGACGCGCAGTGGGCCGACGAGGTGTACGAGTGTGTTCTGCGTTGGGCGTGGCGCGCGCGGCTAGCGGTCGTGTATGGCTCACGCTTGCTGCGCAGACACTACCGCCAGCAGTTCTACGCGGGGCCCGGCGCGGGCGCGTCGTACCGCAGCACGGGCCTCAGCAACGGCAGGCTGCTCGCGCTCGTCTGGGTCGTCTGCGCCGTCGCCGTCACGGTCCAGTACGTGCGCGCGGGCTGGGCGCAGCAGCTGGCGCACAGCGAGCTGCAGCGGCGACACGATGCGGCCGCGGCAAACTACGCCAACGCGCGTGCGGTATGCTTGATGGCGCGTGCTGCTCATGTTGCTCACGCGGATCGCGCGATCGCGCAGCGCGCCGGACCGGAGCGGCTGCTCGAGCTCGAGAGGCTGCATCGCACCAGGGAAAAGGGCGCGGCGGCATGAAAACTGATGTACAGGCTCAGAACAAGGGTTGATAGAACGTGCTCAGGCGTGGGTCGCGCGAGCGGTACTGCCCCGCGAGCTCGTTGATCGCAGTGCGGCGCGCAAAGTACCTGAGAGCGGCGGCACTCCGCATGAGCCCTTGCAAGGAGAAGCGCGGCGCGCAGCACGCACGGCAGGAGGATTGGCGAGGCGCACTGCAGGTGCAGCGCGATCGCCGTCTGCCGCAGCAGCTCGCCCAACGTGTGCCGCCCGACGACCTGCCCGTCTAGCAGCGGGCCTGTCTCGCACAAGTCTGAAGGTGGCTCAGCACAGGCGCACACCGGTGGGCACGACGCGCACCGCTGTCGTAGACGATCTTGCGCACGAGGTAGAGCCCGTTCAGCGGCCGCAGCGGCTGCACGACGAGGAAGGCTGCACGCACAGCCTGGCGATGGAACATGGCGACTGTGTGCCGGGGCGCGTGAGCGACATCGCACGCGTAGCGATGCACGGACGCGCGAGACGCAGGCGCGAGATCGCCTCGACGTAGCCGCTCGCGTCCTCGAGCCAGACGATGTGCACCGCGTTTGGCGCTACGAGCGTCACCAGTCCGAGGTTGGTCACGACGGGCACCTGCGTCACTGAACTGGCGCGGCTGCGCGGCCCGGCGCTGATCGTCTCGACCGAGATGAGCAGGCTCGGCGGCATGTCTGGCGGCGCAAGCGACACGAGCGACGCCGCGCCACTGCCGCCACCACCACCGCTGCCTCGCCCGAGCCGCAGCGGCAGCAGGCACGGGCTGTGAAAGAGCACCTCGAGCGCGTGCGTGCTGTAGTAGGGCGCAGTGCTGTGCGTACGGCGCATCGTCAGCTCCGCACTCGCCATCAGAGGGCTAACAAAACGCACACGCCAGTCTGCGCGTCCAGGCGCCCGCGGTAGCCCTTGTGCTCGCTCAGGTCGACCGACCAGCCAAGCGCGCCGAGCAGCTGGACAAACTCGTTGCTGTGCATGCGCCTCAGCGGAGCCATCGTCAAATGCGCGTGCGGCACCTGACGGTCTGTTTGGCATCACCGCCGAGCTCGGTCACGCGCCGCACGGCGTCGTCGGGCGTCACGCCGTACAGCACCGACACGGCAAAGCAGATGCGCCTGAGAGCACCGATCAGCCACGCACGAGCCCTTGCAGCACCGCAAGCGCCGCACTCTGGGATGGCGTCGAGCGCGGCTAGCTGCTGCTCCGACTGCTGCGTGAGCGGCACGGGCGTCACGCGCTCGCGGTTCTCGAGGTGCAGCAGGCCCGTGTCGGCGAGGAACATGCGGCCCTGAGACGCGCGGCTCAGCACCGATGTGCACAGCACAGCCGCAACGGCGACTGCACGCGCACCGATTGGAACCGGCACAGCTGCTCCGATGGGTACAGCTCGCGCGCCTGCGGCGGCTGTGCTGGCTGGGCGGGCGCGAGGGTGCTTGTGCGCGCCGCGACTTGCTGTGGACCGCGGAGGTGAGCCGCCCGCCCGCCCGCACAGCGGCTGGCGGAGCGCACCTCGCGCTCGCTCTGGCGCGAGGCCAGCTGCGAGATCACGCCCATGACGTGCGTCGACTGGCTTAGCATCGTGTCGACGGTCGCCATCGCGTCCGACGTGAACGAACGGATGCCCTGTGCGGCGACAGCGCTTGTCAGCAACGCGTAAAAACAACCGTCGACGACGACACACGAGCAGCTCCTGGATCACGAGCGGAATGTCGGAGCCGTCGCCGCTTGCGGTGCCGGCGCTCGCGTCGGTCCCGCCCACGCCCGCGTCACCGTCGCCCGAGTTGCTCGCGCCCAGCGGCATCGGTGTCGGCACTGCAGCGTGGTCAGGGTCGCGCGAGACGGGCCGGCGAGCGCGCACCGGGCGGCTCGCGCTCGCGCGTTGGCCGGTACCGCATAATGCAGCGCCAAGAGTACGCGCCCGTGCAATCGCGCAGAACGCAGACGACGCCGGGCCCACTGCCGGCACCCGGGTTCTCGACGAGCGTCATAACGACTGGCGCACCCGCTGTCAGCTGCTGCTGTGCATGCATCGCACAACCACCGCACCGCGCTCGTCGATCACAAACACGCGCATCCAGTGCTGGTACGTCCCGCCGTAGCGCTGCGCAATTTCCTGAGCCATCGCGCGCTCCTCAAACAGCGTCGACAATCTGCGGCACGTCAACGACAGCCCACCGTGACTGACGCAGCACGTACCGCTCCGGGCCGACGTCGGGCGTCGGAAACTGCCCAAAGCGGTTGAGGAGGATGTGCAGCGCCATCACGGCCGCGTCGCGCACGGTCGGGTGGATGGCGCGCTCGCGCACGATCGTGTAGCTGTCTGTACGGCGGTGCGCCGTCAGCCGCTCTGCCTGCAGCGGTGTCCAAGCTTTTGCGCACTCTTCATCGGCACATGCTGCCGGCGCAGCTGTGGTGCTGCTGCTGCCGTCGCGCCGCCTTGATGCACGGGCGACGTGGCCGTGCTCGACGGCCCGGTCGCGCCCCCGGCCCCGACCGCGGCCGCCACCGCGTCAGCGATCGGCTGCACGGTGCGCTTGAGCGCTGACGACGCGCGTTTGGACGACTCCTGCGCACGCTTCGTGAGCCACCTTGACACCGTTGATCGGCAGCGCACCTGCTCGATACCCGACATGCGCTCCTCGCTTGCCGCCGCTCGGCGCGCAAAAGCCATGCCGCGCCCGATGACCGCAAAGACCATTCCGAGCACGTCGCGCCCCTGCTGCGACGCCACGGCCCACGTACCCGCCAGCGTCCAGCCCGTGAGCACATCTTGCACGCGCGCGGGCGCGTGAGCATTGCCAGCAAGCGACGGCGCCTGTCATGCGCACCAAAGGCCTTCGTCACCAGCCCGTCCATCAGCGCGAGCTCGTCCTGCATCGCCAAGGCCACAAACTGGCACAGCACGGTGGAGACGTGCGCGCACGCGTTCTGTCGCCCGCGCAAGTGTGTTACGGCGCACTGCGCTGCCGCTGCCGTGTACGTGCGCGCACCTCGTCCTCGCGCTCGCTGCGCCCGTGGTGCACCACGAGCGCCTGGAGGATGTCAAGCATCTCGGCCTGGACGTCGTGGCCGAGCTGGCGCTGGTGCAGCTTGTCGAGCAGCAGGTTGACGAACGAGGTGAGCAGGCCCGGCGTGCTGCGGCGGTCATCCAGCACAAACGCGAGCATCGCCTGAAGCAGCAGACGCTGGTTGGCCGAGCTTGAGTCTGCCACGAGCGCCTGCGATCACATCGGCACGCGACGATGGCAGCGGACGCGCGGGTGCGTGCCTGCCAGAGCAGCGCAAGGATGTGCGGGCGCAGGTCGGCAAACTCGCTCATGCGCTGCAGCGACGCCTCGTACAGCCGCCGAATGGTCTGCAACGCGGCGGGTCACGCAGCTGGCGCGTGAGCGACGCGCGCGTACCTTCTCGATGCTCGGGTCTGCGACTACGAGGTCGTTCAGGCCCGTGCGGTCGATCAGCGGCGCCGAGCCAAAGTGATTCGGCACGGCGATGATCTGCGCGCATCGTACATGTCAGACACATGCGCCTGCAGCGCGCGGCGGCAGCGCGCACCATCGACAGGATGCGGATGCACGCGCGGCGCAGGCGCTCCTCCTGGACCACGGGCCGGAAGCCGAGCGACTTGCGCGGCAGGATGCGCCGCAGCGCGACAACGACCGGCGGAATCTGCGGTGCGGGCGCATCAGCCATCTTCAAAGCCCAGGTACACGCAAACGGACGCACCAGGACGCGCAGACCCGGCAGGCTTGACGCAAACAGGTACTCGCTGTTGAGCAGCACCGAGGCCAGCGCCTGCGGCTCCTCGCGCAGCGCCTTGACAAACACGACAAAGAACTGCGAGCACGCATGAGCCCGGCACGCTGCACGCGCGTCAGGCGCACCTGGTCGACGTAGGTCGACAGGAACGGGTTGCGCCGCTGCGGGTGGCTGAACAGCTTGCAGAGCGAGCCGAGCGCGACGGCACGGCCGGCCTCGACGCTGTTGCGGGTACACGTGAGCGGCCGCTGTGACACAGCGAGCAGCACGCGCGCACTCGGGGTCGCCGCTCATCGTCGCCGCGCGGAAGAGCCAGTGGCCGAGGATGTGCAGGATCGTGTTGCCGTCGGGCGACTTGCGCGCCTCCAGCAGCGTGGAGGGGTCGTAGAATGTCTGACCCGAGTCCACGGCGAGGAACATGTCGACGAGGCGCGCGATGCCCTGCATGGCCTCGGAGAAGACGGCCGGGCGCAGCGTCGTCGGGTCGCCGATCATGTTGAGGAAGCGGTGCCTGCGTGCGTGCTCAGCTTGTGCGGGGCGAGCATGCACGAGTAACGCGCTGCACACCACGCCAGGTACAGGAACTGCGTGTCGGGGATGTCGATGCCGGCGCGCGGGCCCTCGCCGCCGCTGGGTGCGTGTCAGCCGCACGTGGAGCGCATCAGCAGCACGCACATGGCCAGGTGCACGTCGGCGGTGCTGCCCTCGATCGGCCCGTACATCGCGCGCAGGACGCGCTGCGTTAGGGCGACGTTGGTCGCGCTGAGGTGCACGATGACCGGCAGGCGGTGCACCCAGCGTCTGTCACCGCCGCAGATCAGCGTTGGCCGTGAGCAACGTGCACATCGCGCACCGAAAGTAGTGGCTCAGCTGGCCCCACATGTCGGTCGCGAGGATCTGTGAGCGCAGCCAGAGTTCGACGAGCACGCGCAGGAGGTGTGGGCAAAGCTCGTCGGCCATGGTCGTGGACGAGACGAGCAGCGAGTCGGTGATGTCGATCAGCACCTGCGCGTGCGCGCAGGTGTGATCTGCGTGCGCCTTCACGGTTCGTGGGCGTGCGCACCGTCAACAGGTCGCGCCACGTGTCCTCCGTGAGCGCACTCGCGACGGTGCGGCCGACGAGCAGCAGCACCTCGAGCACGCTCTTGCACAGATCGACGTGGCGCACGAGCAGCGCCGTGTACACGCTGCCGAGCACTCAGCCACCGATGCAGCGCGTGCACAGTCTCACAGACCTGCTGTTTTGCGCCGCGGCTGCCGGCGTCGTCGTGATCGAGAGCCGCGGCGGGAGGCGAGGGTGGAACAGGAGCGCAAAGTGGTGGAAGATCTTCTGCCAGAAGAACTGCGCGAGGCGGCGCCGCTTAGCAACGGTGTGTGACACGCACGTGCGTGTCACACCTGCTTGTGCGCCACGAAGCTCGCCGGCGTCGACTGCGCGTCCAGCAGCCACCTGCGGTACACGGCGGTGCAGTTGCTGCGCATGTCGCAGTCAGACGACGGCGCAACTGGAAGAGGAGATGATCGCGCACGTGATCAGCGCGCTCTCCTCGATCGGCAGCGCGAAGCCCTGGCCGACCACGTCCATGCACCAGAGCACGTGCGCCTGCGGGCGGGCGCGCTTAACTGGCCTCCGTTGTCCAAGGAGCGGCCGGCGGCGCACCGGGGTGAGCAGCACGTCGGCCGCGGCGACGGTCGCGCCGGGCGCCGGCGGGGCGAGCAGTACTGCCGTGACCTCGCTCACGAGCGTCTTCTGCACGCCTGGCGGGAACACGCCCGCGACGGGCGGCCGCGGCGGCGCGAGGGCTGGCGGCGGCGGCGAGACGGCTACGGCGGCCATCGCGCGAGTGCTGCAACACTTGTGTACACGCACGCACTATCTGCGTCACAGGGTGACGTATGCACCGCTTTCTGCCCTGTTGTCGTCGTCTTGGGGTGCGGTGCGCGCGCGCGCGTTGAGGGCGAGAGCGGTGCTTCTTGTCGTGTGTTGCGTGCTTCGCTCTGGTGCCGCCCTCCTCGTGGCTGCTATAAAGTGGCTGCTGCCCCTCGTCGTGCTGCACCGGCAGGCGCCCGCGTCGCTGAAGCGTGACACGCCAGCCACACGACCGTCCGCCCCAGCAGCACGCGCCCACGCCCCGCAGCAAAATGCTCAAGCCAACCAAGATCAACTTCGACGACAGCAACATCGCCCTGTTTGGGTCGGACGTGGAGAAGAAGCTCAAGCAGTCGGCGGCCGACACCGAGAAGGCGCGCCTCCGATTCACAACAACAACAACAACCACAACAACGACGCTGACGCGCGGCGGAGCAACAGGCGTGGCTCGGCGCGGGCCTCTCCGAGGGTACGCGCGTGTGGCGCATCGAAAAGTTCCAGGTCAAGCCGTGGCCCGAGAACCTCAAGGGCCAGTTCCACCGCGGCGACGCGTACATCGTGCTCAACACGTATGCCGAGTGCGCGCCGCCCGCATACGGCTCACATCGGTCGCAGGTACAAGCGCCCCGACATCAACCCGGACAAGCTCTTCCACGAGATCTACTTCTGGATCGGCGCCGAGGCCACGCAGGATGAGTACGGCACGGCCGCGTACAAGACGGTCGAGGTGCGCGCACGGTCGCCCACCGGCAACGCTCCTGTTCTGAACGCATCATCTCGCTCGCAGCTTGACGACTACCTGCGCGGCGTCGCCGTGCAGCACCGCGAGGTCGACGGCTCCGAGTCGCGCGCGTTCCTCAACTTGTTCAAGGTCTTCCGCGTGATGGACGGCGGCATCGAGACCGGTGCGCCTTGTCGCGCCACCGATCGTTGGTTGTGCTGATCGCGGCTGCGCAGGCTTCCGCCATGTCGGTCCGGCGCAGTACCAGACGCGGCTGTGCGTGCGCGTGCCTGACTACGCACGTGCTGACGCGGACTGTGCGGCACAGGCTGCACATGCGCGGCACGCTGCGTGGCGGCGTCGTTGTGCGCGACGTCGACGTCACAGCCAAGTCGCTCAACAGCTCGGACGTGTTCCTGCTCGACACGGGCCTGAAGCTGTTCCAGTTGCGTGCCGCCTGCCCTCCTTGCCACTGCGCTGAGCCCCTCGCGCAGTTTCATCGGCAAGTACAGCAACCCGAGCGAGCGCATGAAGGCGCAGAACGTCACGAGCGACATCCAGAGCGAGCGCGGCAGTCCGCAGCCCAAGGTGCGACCGTTCATCAGCTCACACGTCATGATGACATGCACGCACTGCGGCAACGCCAGGTGTTCTTTGTGCAGGAGGACGACGCGGACGAGCCCGCCAAGGAGTTCTGGAAGCTGCTCGGCGGCCGCAAGCCCATCCCGCGCAAGATGCCCGACCCGCCGCCGTACACGACCAAGCTGTACCACGTGCACGACAAGAACTGGTTCTGGAGCCTGGCGATCAAGGAGGTGCCGGTCGAGAAGGCGTCGCTCGACCACGGCGACGTGTGCGTACGCAGCCGAGCAAAACAGGCGCTTGCTTACGATCCACACCGCACGCAGCTTCCTGCTGGACAAGGGCGACCAGCTGTTTGTGTGGATCGGTAGCGGCGCCGACCAGAAGGAGCGCAGCAAGGGCGTCGACTTTGGCCTTCAGCACATCTACAAGACCAACCACCCGAACAAGCGCATCGCCATCAGCCGAGTGCTCGACGGCTTTGAGACGGAGGACTTCTGGTCATGCTTCAACAAGTGAAGTTGTGTTTGTTGTTGCGCACGCCAGTGGCTTGCGATTCATACCTGTTACCGTATTTTGAAGCACTGCGGCGCAACAAGCAAGCTAAAAAAAAAAACAAAAAAAAAACTGATCGCTAACTCACACCTTGAGCGGCTCAACGGAGACATCGCGTGCCATCGCCGCCATGGACGCGCTGTCGCCGCCGTTGCCACCGCCACCGCCGTCCACGGCCGCAAATGATGCGCGCGCACTGTGCACGCCGTCCGGGTGCTTGGACGGCGCGCGTGCGAGGCGCCGCAGCAGGTACAGCGTCTCGAGCTGGCGGTCCTCCCACATGCCCTCGATCGCCCGCACAAAGTCGTCCACGTGCAGCATCTGGAAGAGCTCGTCAAACTCGTTGATGCGCTCACGCCGGAGCCGCCGCTGCTGTCGCAGCCAGCCCGCCGAGGCCGACTTCATGAAGCGCCAAACGTCGTACGCGATCACGCCCGCAAACACCGCCGCCGTCACTGCAAACACACCCACGGCCAGCGCGTTGATCACCACGTCCTCGTCCGACGTCACCACCGCTACCACGCCGTTCACGGGCGTGCCATAGTGCTGTAGCAGGCCCAGCAGGAGCACGACCAGGTGCGCCACGAGCGAGAAAGTCTCGAGCCACTGGCCCGTGCGGAACAGAAACGGGCGCCGGTACAGCGTCGCGGCGAGGATCAGACCCAGCCCGCCCACGGCGACGATCGTGCGCACGCCGATATCGGTGATGAAGCCGACGATGACCGAGACGAAAATCTTCTTGACCTGGATCACGACGTGCCACCAGAACGACGAGCCGTTGTAGTTGGCCACGAGGCACGCAAACGCCGTATCCAGATCGAGCCACGCCGACGAGAACACGCGCCCGGCCGCGCGCTGGCGGTCGTACCAGTACTTGAGTGCGAGGCAGCACGTGAACAGCAGCGGCACGCCCAGGCCGTACAGGATCGCCGCGGCGTAGGCCGAGCGGCTGAAGCGGCCCCACGTGTCGGTGTAGCAGAACACGTCGGGCTTCTCTAGCAGCGAGAACGTGCCGTCGGGCTGCTCGTAGCAGTCGAAGACCGACAGCGCCAAGTGCACCTCAAACAGGTACAGGTAGTCGCCCAGCAGCAGTAGCGTGTTGATCGTGGCCGCGAGCGACATCGGGTGGAACGACGTGAGCAGGTGCCGAACGCGCTGGCGTGCGCCGCGGTAGACCGTCGCGGCAAAGTTGCTAATGAGCCAGCGCGTCGTGATGCCGACCGTCTGGAGTGAGCGCGTTGTAATCGTCGCCACCGTCGCGCTGGGCTCGAGCGTCACCGACGCGAGGGTCGTGTCGAGCGAGCGGCGCCCGTGCGCGGCCGCGGCCCGCGTGTCGGCCGCCTCGAAGCGCTCGGCAAAGTACGCAGTCAGGCCCGAGCAGTAACGTACGTAGGCCCGGTGCAGCTGGTCGACGACGGCGAAGAGCGCAAGGAAGCACGGCACGAGCAGCGGGAAGCTCAGCTTCCACTGCAGCACCGACCAGAACGGGTCGGCCACGTCGCCAAACGACAGGAAGAGGCAGGTGTAGATGCGCTGGAGGTCGCCCAGGGCAAACTGCAGCGTCACAAACGTCGCCTGCGTCGACGACTGCTTGAGCGCAAAGTCGCCGATGATGGCCTGGATCTGCAGGAACGCGACCAGGAGGCTGATGTCGGTCACGAGCGCGCGCCCAAACGACCGCTCCTTCGGCACGGGCTTGAGCGACGCGGCGGCCTTGCGCGGCACCGCGGCGGCCAGCGACGGCCGCTGCACCGACGCGCGCCGCTGTCGCACGCCCTCCTCCGCCGCCGCCGTCACGCTCAGGCGTGGCACGGCCAGCGCCGCCGCGGTGATGGGCATCGGCTGCATCTCGACCGTGTCGAACGAGGCGCTCACGCGGCGCGGCTGCACGTCCTCACAGTCGCTGTCGCTGTCGCTGCCATCGGCCGCGTCGACGGTGGGCGCCGCCTCGGCAGCTGCCGCACTGTCCGCGCCCGGCACGATCACGACGACGCCCGCGCTGCTCCCGCCCACGTTGGTGCCCGTGCTCATGCCCGCGTTCAGGCCGCTGGTGAGCTTGCGGTGCCGCACGGGGAGATACTTGAGCCGCGAGATCCAGTAGACGATGAAGACGATGACCAGGCCCGCCAGCAGCACGATGCACACCGACGCCGCAAGCGAGCACTCGACGCAGGCCGCCGTCGCCGGGTCGTAAAGTAGGCCGTCGAGACACGACGCGCACACCTCGCCCGTCAGTGGTGGCACGCACGTGTTGTTGGTGCACGCGCTCGCCGGGTAGCAGCGCAGAAACCGGTTCGTGCTCTGCTGGTAGAAGCCATCGGCTGCGTACGGCAGCGCCTCGCCCGAGCACACGGCGCCCTCATTGCAGCCCACGCACGTGAGCGCCGCGCCGGTCGTGTTGCCCTCGGCGTAGAACCCGGGCAGGCACGTGCACTGGTCTGCGCTCGTCGCGCCGAGCACGCTCGTGCGCGAGTTGGCCGGGCACGGGATACACTGTGTCAGGCCGGGCCCGGGCGCGTAGGTCGTCGTGTTGCACACAATGCAGTCGCTGCTGACCGCATTGGCGCTCGTGCCCGTGCGGCACGTGTCGCACGCGCTGCTCGCGGGCTGCCGGCTGACCGAGCCGGTCGGGCATCGCAGGCACACGCTCTCGCGCGTGGGCGCGTAGTAGCCCTGCAGACACGGCACACACTGGGTCGAGTTGGTCGCGAGCTCGTAGCCCGGGTCGCACAGACGCGGCGCACGGATCGGGCCGCTCTCGCTCGGCCACAGGATCTGGTCCTCGTCCAGCAGCTGCACGGCGGCCACGCGCCCCTGGAACACCGTGATCGTGCCGATCGCCTGCTGGAACCGGGGCAGGCCGGCCGCGTTGATCACGACGCCGTACACGCCGGCCTCGACGTCGCCGCTCGCGACAAACAGCAGCGGCCCGCTCAACCCCGTGAAGTTGAGCGCGAGCAGCGTGCGCAGCATCGCCGTACCGTTGCGCAGCAGGCCCGCCGCGTCCGCGTTCGTCGCGTCCGGCGGCAGGCCGGCCAGGAGCGTCTCGGCGGCGCGGACGTAGCTCGCGACGGCGTCGTACGCGGTGAGGGTGTAGATGTCGCGGGAGAGCGCGGCGCCGTTGAGCACGGCCGTGAGGTTGAGGCCGAGTGCGTTGCACTGCGGGAAGCGGTCGGCGGCATAGGCCGCGCGGAAGTCGGCGTCGAACGCGGCCACGGCGGCCGGCGAGCCTGCGCCGACGCCGCTGTTCTGCACCACGACGAGGCCCAGGTGAATCGTCTCCTGCAGGTCGGCAAGGAGCCACTGGTACTCGGGCGCGTTCATGCTCATGTTGGCGGCGATGTCGAGCACGGGCGTGACGAGCGAGCCAAAGAGGAGGATGACGCGGACACGCTGCGCGCGGATGCCGTTCAGGGCCTCGGTCAGCAGCGCAAACTGGTCCGGCGTGGTCGCGCTGCGGAACGGGTAGGCGTAGTCGACGATGATCGAGGGCGCGGTGCCGGTGGGCGCGTTGGTCACGGCCGTCACGAACGACTGGCGCAGGCCCTGGCCGAACGGCTCGTTGAACGAGATCACGGCGACCTCGTTCCAGCCGAAGCGCGCGAGCAGGTAGACGAAGACAGGCCCGCGCGCCGTGTCGCTCACGACCGTGCGCAGGAAGGTCGGGTAGGCAGCCTTGTCGGACAGGGTCGGGCTGGTCGAGCCGTAGCCGATCTGGGGCACGGCGTAGGCCGACAGCACGCTCTGCAGCGCCTGGGCCAGCAGCGAGTAGTAGTCGGCCACGACGCCGACGGTCGCGCTGGCGGCATCGGGCGCAGCGAGCACGCGCGCGCTGACCTCGCGCACAGACACGGTCGCCGCGCCGTCGTTGTTGACGAACGCGATCGCGGCCGTCACAGCCGCATCGGGCCGCGCGTTGAGCGCCTCCGCCGCGAGGCACATCGCGATGCAGCAGTGCGTCCCGGCCGCCCAGTATGCGCCGCGGTTGGTCGCGGGGCCGGCCGCGACGATCGTGATGTTAACAGGCCCCGCCACCGCCGCCGCCGCCGCCGTCGCCGCCGCCGCCGCCGCCGCCGCCGCCGCCAGGGCGAGCAGCACGAGCGCGACGACGCGCATCCGCCGATGCGACTGTCACAAAACCAACTTCCGCCACTCCGGGGCCATCGCTGCAATCGCGCGCACGCAGACAGGCGCCAGCCATGGAGGCGCGTGCATCGCATCTCTGTGCGCCTGTCTCTCACGACGCAGACGCGCGCGTGCTGCAGATGAGCGCGGGCGCGGGCGACGTGCGCGTTGCCGGCCACTTCCCGTTCCTGTCGCGCAGCCCGGAAAAGTGTCTGCGCCTCGCCGGCAACTTTCTCGCGCTCGGTCAGTGGGAGCCGGCGTCGCTGGTGCGCGGCGCATCTGCTCAGCATCGCGTCGGCGTTGACGGCTGATCGACGATGTGCCGCGACAGGTGCTGCGGCAGCTCGCGCGCGCGCCGGAGCAGCGACCGCGCGTACTGCAGCTGCTGCTGGCCGTTGTACGCGAGGGCCCGCGGCCCGATTGGTGCGCGCGCGCGCACTGGACGCAGCAGAGCACTGACGACAGAGACGCAGGCTGCCGTCGGCGACTGTGCCGTCGGCCGCGCACCTGCGCTGGCTGTGCGCGTGCGAGTACCGCCATTTGGCGCAAGATGATGCCGCCACGCCCGCCGAGCTGCGCGACATCGAGCTGCGCCTGCTGCTCGACTGCCTCTTTGGGCGCGAGCTGCGCGCGCTGGCGCCAGAGTCGATCCCGCACAAGGCGCGTCGCGGGGCCGTGCCTTACCGCTGCCGCCGTCCACCGGCTGACACTGCAACGCGCACAGGCACTGCGTGAGGTGATTGACGAGATCATCGCGTACCGCCAGCGCATCGATGCGGCGGGGTCTGCCTCGACGCGGACGCGCGGGCCCACCGTGCGTGCACGGCTCTCGCGCGTGCAGCAGCGGCTGATGGCGCCGTCCGCTCGCAGGACCTGTCTGACGAGGCCGTGCGCAAGGTCGTCGAGACGGTCGTGCGGCAGCCCGCTCTCGGTGCGCCCCTTCATCCGGACCGGTGCAAGCTCTGGCTGACGTGGTCTCCAGGGGGCGCGCTCGTCGAGCGGCTGTCCAGTGATGCCGCGCCGTTTGCCAAGACGACCGAGGCGTTCCAGCGTGCCTACGTCGACACCGTGCGCGACTGCCTCACGAGCAAGGTTAGCACGCATGCGCACGCGCACGCTCAGCCCCGCTCACCCGCACGTCTCCAGCGCTACGCGAACGCGCTCAAGTTTTTGCACTACGTCAACGTGACGCCGGCCATGACCGAGATCCCCCTGCGTGAGCTGTTCATCGCACTGCTCGTGCTCTCGAGCGACACGGCGCAGCGCAAGGTGCGTGCATGCCTGCGCGCGCCAGCCGCGCTGAGACGTGCGGTGGGCGCAGCCGCTGGTGAACCGCTTTCTGCCGACGGACCAGGCGAGCATCCCGGCGCACGCGATCGAGCGCACGAGCGTCTATGAGGCACTGATGCGCGACGGCTCGACGTTCCTCATCACGCTGTTTGCCAGCGTCGAGACCGAGGCGGCGATGCTCCCGAGCGAGGCCGTGCTGCCGCACCCATTTGCGGCGATCGAGCAGCACGGCGGGCGCGTGCCGCCGTCGTTCTGGAGCGAGTTTGCGCTCTTCATGCACGCCAAGGGCGCACACTTTGTCGAGCTCGTGGTCAGCAAGGGCCAGGACCTCGTGCGCGCCAAGAAGTGCGTGTTACGTGGAGGATGGGCGGCGCGTACTGACTGCGAGACAGCTGGGCGAGCCTGCGCACGCTCGTTGCGCCGTTCACGCCGCTCGCGCCGTTGCTGCTGTTGCTATGCTGGCGCATGGTGCGTGACGACATCAAGGACGCCGAGCAGCTACTGCAGATCCTCTGGGGCGACGCGATCGAGGCGCGCGCTCGCACGCATGCTGCAATCGCGCGTGGCTGACAGCGCTGCTCACATGTCAGTGTGAGACGCGCGACCCGGACATTGCGCTCGCATGCCGCCGCATTGTCTACCACCACCGGGTGCGGCTTAGCACGGAGCGCGCGATTCGGCTGGCTGTCCTGACGCCGACGCCCTCGACAGATCACAAAGTGGGCGCTGACGCAGCTCTACGAGGGCGACAACGAGCGCCGCGTGGCGAGCGACCTTCAAGACCACTCGCTGCTGTTTGTACTCCGGCAGCGCCTGCGCTTTGTGGACGAGTCGGCGCTGCTTGAGCTGCTGGACGCGTACCCCGTGGCTGACGACTCGGAGGAGGCAAGCAGCGCGCGCGATTGTGTCTTTGGCCGTGCTCAACCGGTGCATGACAGGAGCGCCTGCGCCGGGACAGCCAGAAGCTGGCGTTTGCGGCGTTTGCCGTGCTGCGCGAGGCGATCGCGGCAGTGTGCGAACCGGTCACGGCGGACGAGGCCATCGCGGCGCTGAGCCGCAAGGCGCGTTCTCGCGGCAGCGTGTGTGCGTGTGCTCACTCTTTCTGCAACAGACGCACGACCGCGTTGGCGCGATCGGCGCGGCCGCCGTGCGCGTCGAGGTGCTCGAGGACCTCTTTGCCGCGCTCTTCCTGCGCAAGCGCGACATGACGCCATCAATCCGGGCACGGTGCGCGTGCCTGGCTGCCTGTCTGTCGTGCTGACGCGGTGCAGGTCGAGCTCGGCCAACGTCGTCGTGCGCGACCGCAGCCTCAGCCCGGACCCGGCCGAGGCGGTGCGCGGGCCGTTCGCACACACACCAGCGTATGGGCTGACCGCGGCATCCTGCAGGACGACACGTTCATGTGCCCCCCAAAGCTGTTCAAGCGCATGCTGTCGACGCTCATGGAGCTCGTGGAAAGTGCGGGCAAGACGCTGCCACTGAGTGAGGTGTGCGGCGCGCTCGTGGCCGGTCGGGTGCACCGCTAACCGACGAGCGCGCAGCCGGAGCTCAAGCCCGTGCAAGAGCGCGTTGCACGGCTGCGCGAGCTCGTCGATGAGGCTCTCTGGCGCTTCAACGTGGTCAATGCAGAGGCGGTGCGCTCATTGCTGCGGTGGCGATCGCGACAGCTGAGCGACCGCGCAGACCGGCCTGAGCGACCACGAGTTTCTCGCGCGCATCACCGCCTCACCCGAGACGCTGATCACGTTGTGCATGCGCTCGGGCAACTTTAAGCGCTGCCTTGACATCATCAAGGTTCGCCGCCGCATAGCGCATGCCGGTCATTTCACAGGTTCGGCACACACTAGCGCTTCCGCATGGACGCGGCCATGTCGACGCAGGTCACGATGGCCGAGGCGACGTTCCGGCTGGAGGAGCAGCTGCGCGGCTCGTGGGGCGGCAGCGCCGTGCTCAACCTCAAGTCGCTGCCGTCGACCGATCCGCTCGAGGCGGCTGCGATCTGCCTTGACTTTGCCTCGACGTCGTCGGCGACGCTACAGATCGCCAAGCTGTTCCTGGACCAGGCGCAGGTGCCGTTGCCAGCCGCACGCATGTGTGCTCAATCCATTTCAGGCCCAGCTCGACGCCCTGCCCGCCCAGAGTGGCCGCGACGGCGACCGGTACTGGAAGGTGCGTTCGCTACACGTAAGGTCAGCCACCACTGACTGAACGGGGCGTGCGCGCAGTTTGCTGTCTGCCAGAACCTGCGCCGGCGACACGTGCTGCTGCAGGAGCGGCTGGAGCAGCGCCGTGCGTTCGCTGTAGCGGGCTCACGTGCTTTTTATTGCGCTAAGTCACCCGCCGCGAACAGAGAAGGACCCTGGTCGAGCGGCCGAGGCGCTGCGCGACGTGATCGGCAGCCACGCCGGCCTGCCGATGGACCCGGCGATGCTGCAGCGCCAGCTCGAGCGCGAGGGTGCGTTGACTCGCCCACTTGCATGCGCCGGTCGCCGATGTGCTCTCGCAGGACGCATCCACGCCGTACTTGTGCGCCTGCAGGGCCTGTCCGAGATCCTATTTGGCGAGAAGCGCAACGAAAAGAAGACGATCGCGTCGACCGAGGTCAAGAAGCTGCTGGACGACGCCGTCGCGGCCTTCTCGGCCGTCGTCGAGGTGCGGCGGCGCGTCGCAGCGCGCACTCAGGCTGATGTTCGCCTGCCCCACAGGACGATGCTGGCCACGCGGACGCCGCGTCGCTGCTGTCGCCGCGCGCGATGCTGCCGCCGCCGTCTGCCGCGCCGCCGGCGACGTCGCGCGTGCGCTACCTGCACGTGTATCTGCGCCACCTGCTCTTCTTCATCGACGTGCTCTCGACCGAGATCAGCGCCAAGAACGAGCGCCTGCTGCTCGATGTGCTCGCCGACGGCCCCACGCGCACGCTCGCGCGGCTCGTCTTTGAGTCGAAGGCGTACCAGCCAGCGGAGAGCCTCGGTGCGTTTCGTCACGCACGATAAACTGCCGCTCACGCCCATGTGCGCCTTGCAGCATCGTTGTTGCGGATCGACCTGCTGTCGGTCATCGTGCGCTCGCTGGCACGGCCCGAGCTGAAGACGCTGACGGGCGCGCCTTCATCGTCGACTGGCGGCGCGGGCGCATCCAGCGCGGCCTCCACGGCGGCCGCCGTCGCCGAACTCAACCGCCACAACCTGCCCGGTGTGCCCGCCATCCCTCGCTGCGGTGCGCCTCAATACTGACTTGCGCAACAGCGATGAACGAGAGCACCGTTTGGCCGACGACATGCCGCGAGGCGCCCAAGGCAGTCGCGGTCCACCTGACGCAGATCCTGCGCGTGCTTGCGGCGGCGGCCGGCAAGCTGCGCGCCGTGAGCGTGCCGTCGCTGCGCCGTGCGTTGCGGCCGCTGTGTTGCTTGCTTGCTGCGCTGACCTCTGCCTCGCAGACAAGCAGCTGGGCCTTGAGCTGCTGGACGGGCGCGAGCTCGTGCTGCCGTTTGCGCTGGTGCTGATGGAGAAGGCCGAGCTGCTCGAGGAGCTGCGCAACAGCCAGGTGTTTGCGACGTTTGCGCTCAACGTCGCAAACACCGCACTGACGCGCCATGCCAGGCCATGGCAGACGCGTTCCTGGCCACGGCCGAGCTGCAGGCCGCGGTCACGACCAGCCTGAGCGGCGTCGAGCGGCTGTGCTTTTTGCTCAACCTGCACAACCTGCTTGTGCTGCACGGCACGCTCCTGGCGCTGCTCGAGGGCGCGGACGTGGCCTCCATGAGCGGTGCGTCGCTCTTTTGCGTTCCCTGGCCGCCCGCTGACCCTGCGCGCGGCGAGCAGCTCCGCCCAGCGACGACCCGACCGCCGTGCTCCTGCCGTGGCGCCAGTCGCTGTGGTACCGCGTGGGCGACATGGGCATCGTGGATGCCGAGGACCTGCGCCGGCTCGTGATCGAGACTGCACGGGGTGCGGCTGCACGCGGCTGCCCAGCGCACGTGCTAAGCTCGCCGGCGTCGCAGAGCTTGACTTGGACGTGTCGTTCAAGTCGGGCGTGACGACGAGCGTGTCGATTCTCGCCGTCTTTGGGCTGGCATTTGCCGCGCCGACGTCGCCGCCGCTGGCCGTGTACGAGCGCGAGACGGTCCTGGCGACGCTCGAGTGCACAATGGACCAGTACCTCAAGGACCAGGTGGCGCTGACCGATCGGGTGCGCACGCGTGCGTCTAGCGTGATGGCGCAGCTGACGCCCCGGCCAGCGCATCACCCTGCCGCCGCTGCTGGGCGAGGCGTTTCGGTTCTTGTCGGGCGTGCCCGATCGGCTGCTGCAGCTGCTGCAGTTTGTGTCTGTTCGCCTGCCTGGTGCGCCTGTGGTCGCACCCGTGGCCGCACCCGTGGCCGCACGTACCCGTGGCCGCGCTCTGACGCTGAGCCCGCAGACATGCCGCTGTTTGCGACGGCATCGTCGACGCAGCCGTCGCGGCCGCTCATGCTCGGCACGCTCACGACCGCGCCCGTGATCCTGCGCGTTGCGCTCGCTGCTGTGCCCGAGCTGGACGTCTCAGCCGCCGTCGAGAACGTAGACCTGCCCTTGGCCGATGGCCTCGCGTCGTCGCGGTCGCTCGCGGGCGCGATGAGTATGACGGTGGCGCGCAACCGCGGTGCGTGCGCCTGACGGTTGGCAGTCCCGCACGGGCTCACCACTCGCTGCAACATGCGTGTAGGCGGGCCGGTCGCTGGCGGCGGGTCGGGCGTGGCGCAGTACGCGCTGACGGAGGAGGTCCTGACGTATCTGCAAGACCGCTCACCGCTGCTGGCAGGTGCGACTCTGCGCACGGTGCAGCGTCTTGCTGACGTTCGCACCTCGCACACCAGCGCTCGTGTGTCTCACGCACAACCCCGTGAACGTGCTCAAGCGCAGCGGGACGCACCTCGACCTGGCGCTGTCGCTGGCAGAGGACAACGCCGTGCTGCTGCACTACATGCGGCACCGCTTCGGCTTCCTCGCTGATACGTCGCTTGCCATCGGGCTCGCGGAGGCGCAGCCGGGCGGGGCCGCGCCGGTCGTCGCGCGGAGAAAGTGGGTGCCCGATCGCTCATTCTGGCACATGGACAACGAGGCGCGTTGCCTCCTTGTGACGCGCGCGTTGCGCTGACGGACGCGTCACAGGTCGCCAAGTGCATGGTTGGCGGCGAGGACTTTGGCGCGTTCCGCCGGCGCCACCACTGCCGCGCCTGTGGCAAAGTCGTGTGCGACACGTGCTCCAAGCGCCGTGTCGTCATCCCCGAGGGTGAGAGCGACCAGCCCGAGCGCGTGTGCGACGAATGCTACCCGCAGATCATCCGCGACATTGGTGCGCGAGCGCACGACCGGCCCGGCTGTGCTGAACTGGCGCGCGGCAGCCGAGCGCGAACAGCGGTTGATGCAGCAGCAGGCTGCTGCCGCGGCGTCCACGATCAGCCCGACCAAGAAGGGCAAGAGCGGTGCAGCAGCAGCGCCCGGCACGCCCGGCACGCCCGCCAGCACCTCACGCCAGAGCTCGCCGACCAAGGGCACTCAGCAACAGCAGCAGCAGCAGCAGCACCCCGCGGCCCCGGCGTCGGCCGTGCTGCCGTCTGTGGCGCGGCTCGCGGCGGACCAACCGCAGCTGCTGCAGATCGAGAGCGGCATGGACCCAGTCGAACATCTCTACGCGCGGGTGCGCACGACTGCTGTGCACGCGCGGCTGACACGGCGCGGCCACGCAGCTGTTTGACCAGTTTGTTGCCGAGGGCAAGCACGTCGAAGCCCTGCGGCTTGTTGACGATGGACACGTGCCCTCGCCGCCTCCCGACTCGCTCCTCGTCGCGCTCGCCGAGAAGCAGCCCAAGGCGGCCGCCAAATACCTTGTGCGCATCCGCGACAAGAAGGTGCGCCCGGTGCTGCGTCGTGCGCGAGCGCTGACCGTCCGCGGCAGACCGCGGTGTCGCTCGTGCTGCAGTGGCTGCCACTGTGGTCGCTCGACCAATGCCTGAACCTGCTGCGGCTGTGCCACTCTGCCGCCGGGGCGCTCCACGACCGCGAGCTGGCGCAGCGCGTGCACGACACGTACGAGCGCTTCCAGCTGTACGAGGCCGTGCTGCGCGTGACCAACGTGACAACGGCGACGTCGGCCACCTCGGCTGCGGCACCGGCCACGCCCAAGACGCAGTCGCCGTACCCGCAGTGGAAGGATCTGGAGGATGCGTGTCGGGCGGACCCCGTCGCGGTCGTGCGGACGCTACTGGCGCTGGCGCCGGGTGCGTCTTGTGCTGGCGCGCTCGGGCGAAGTTGATGGAGGCCGAACGTCTCAGGGCGCTTTGACGTCGCCAAGAAGCTTACGCTCGCGCTCAACCTGCCCGAGAATCTGCTCAAGGAGATCGAGATGCGGCACCTGGAGGACCTGCTGGCCAAGGGCGACACTATTACCGCGTTCCGCAAGCTGGAGGAGCTTGGCACGGCCGCGATCGACATCTGCGAGGGTGCGACGACGCCGTTGCGTGGCGTGGTGCTGCTGACACGCGCGCGCGCGCGCGCATAGTGCTGTTCTACAAGCTCGAGGCGCACAACACGCGCCTATTCCTCGTTAGGTGCGTGCTCAGGCCCGTGCGCGCGACTGCGACCGTGACATCGAACCCGCAGCTACCTGCTCAACCATCTGCGCAACGACCTCTCGCTTGAGACGTACAACCGGCTGTACTCGGAGGAGCTCGGCATCAAGCTGCTGGTGCAGATGAGCGCGGCCGACCAGCAGGTACATGCGATCGCGCATGCATGGTCTGCAGTTCGTCGCTGACGACCGCACGCAGCGCCTCAAGCACCTTGCCGGCCAGCCGAACCTGATCGTCGAGTGGCTGCTGATGGAGGCGCGCGTGTCGCTCGGTGTGTGTGCCGCCGTGCTTGTGACAATGCCTAGGGTGCTGAACGGCCGCACGCGCAGTCGAGAGTCTGATGCGGCAATTTCCCGAGCTGCAAAACGACCAGCTCGTGGTGCGATACGCTGCCAAGGCGATCGCGTTCAACGACACGGCCAAGCAGGCGCGCTTCCGTGCACGCGGTACAACGAAACGCAGGGCTGACGCAGTGCGCGTGCGCAGTGGAAGCAGCAAAAGTCGCTCGCAGTCAAGCGGCAGCTCTCCATCGCGTCACTCGACCCCGCCTCGCCCGACCAGCCGTGGCCTGAGCAGTCTCCCGAGGGCGGCGACCCGGTCAAGCGCCTCACGGGCGACAACGACGCCGACGGGCGCCTGCGCGACCTGTTCCAGTACCAGCAGGTGCGCGTCACGACCGTGCAGTCGCGGCGTTGTCGCTCACGCATGCGCACGTGCAGGCGCCGAGCGTGTCGCTATGCAAGCAAGTCCTGTCGTTGTGCTCGCACCCGCACGTGATTGGGCAGGCATGCCTCGCGTTCTGCGACAAGCTGTCAAAGCAGGTTGTGCCGCGTGCGAGCGCACTGGCGGGCTAGCGACTAACAGAGATGCGCGCAGCTGTGCGATCCAGAGAACGAGAACGACATTGACGACGTGATTGGGACCATCCGCCAGCTGCTGTACCACGGCAAAGTCTCGTTCCTGCGCTCGTTTGACCAGTTGCGTGGGCGTCGCGTGCCAGCAGCCTTAGCGCGCTCACTGCTCGCACGCGTGTGCAGCTCGTCGTTTGTTGAGCTGTGCGACGTCTACCTGAGCTACGTCGATCTGCTGCGCGTGCTCGTGGGCGTCAAGGGGGCGATGTTTGCAATGACACTGGCCGACCTGAACGAGCCGGCCAAGGGTACGCCCTGCCTAGAGAAGCGTGTCGCTGACACCCGCGCTCAGCACGCCTGCTGCGCGACAACCTGATCAAGGACGACCGGCTCAAGCTCGCGATGGACGTCGCAACAAAGGTGGGATGCAGCTCGCTGCCGAGCGCTGGTTGCTTGCTGACCGCGAGCGCCGCCGACAAGTGCCGCATCGAGAGCGAGCCCGTCTGGGCTGCGTGGGGCATCACGAAGCTTCACGAGGGCCAGTACGACGAGGCGCGCGACAAGTTCAGGCACTGCCTCAGTGCGCCGCCCCTGCGCGCGCATTGATGCCCTGGCATGCACCAACCCCGCGCGCGTCCAGTGGCCGGCGACGACGTGCGCGCAAACCAGAATCAGCGCCTGCTCAGCCGCATCGTTGAAGAGCTCGAGAGCGCGGCGCCCGTCGGCCTCGCGGCGATGAAGGAGACACAGATGAAGCTGGCCAAGATCTACAACCAGCTGGCGCGCCGGGGCGGGACAGAGCTGGTCGCGACGGACGAGCTCGCACAAGAGCTGGAGAGGTACGAGCGCGCTCGACTGGCCCTGTCGGCGTAGCGGCTGAAATGCGCGCAAACAGTGTCCGCCAGCGCTTCAACCCGCTGTCGACGCGCATCGCAAACCGCATCAACAGTTCGTCGACGCTCGACGAGCAGCGTCTGAACCAGGCGCGGCCGTGTGGTTCGTCGCCGCGCGGCCTGACACCGCGGCGCCCGCGCAGTGCGTGTACTACCTCAAGACTTTTGGCACGCCCAAGATGCAGCTGGCCTTTTTTGTCAAGCACGGCCTGCTGCAGCGTGCCTGCGCGCTCGTGCTCGAGCGCGACATGGGCGCGCAGGTCTTCATCGACGAGATCCTCGCAGTGTGCCTGAGCAAGGGCTGGCTGCCGCAACTGCGCAAGGCGATGAAGGGCGACAAAGGTGCGTGGGTTGTGCGTGCGCGAGATGCCAGCGACCAGCCTCACGCTCGCACTGCAGACGACGCCGACTTTGGGCCGTTCATGCCGAGCCTGCTCGCGGCGTGCCAGTACTACCACCGCGCGGGCCAGCTTCGCACGCTCTACGTGATCCAGGTGCGCTGAGCGACTCAAGACGCTCGCATGGCGACTGACTGTCGCGACAGCTCTTCCTGGAGGACTACTTCCGCGCGGGCCTTACGTGCATCAAGCTGTACCTGAAAAAGGCCGCCGAGGTGACTGACCTGGAGGAGGCCATGGGCTACCTGCAAAAGGCCAAGGTGCCTGCTCATGCGTGCCAGGCCACTGCTGCCCGCTGACATATGAGCGGGCACAGATGCACTTTGAGGCCGGCCTGGCAGCCCCGCCGGCTAAGACGGCGCGCTTTAACGCACCCGCGTCGTCCGGGTCGTCGACGTCTGTGTTCAGCGCGGCCGCCACGAGCGCGATCGACGACGACACACAGGCGGGCGAGATTAATGCGATCGGTGCGGACGTGCTGCTTCGTGGGCCCACGCGTTTCTCACTGGTGGCTGCGCCTGCAGCGCCCGTCATGAGCGATCGCGATGCGCGCCGGTACCTGGTCACGGTGCAGCTGCAGCTGGACGTGGCGGCGCTGCTGGCGCGCGAGGTCCGGCGGGTGACGCGCGGGACGGCCGGGACGGCAGCGGCGTCGTTCGGCACCGACGGTGCGCCCGCTGACGCTCCTGTGCGTGATGGAGCACTCACGCGTCCCGCCAGGCGTCCTCCCGGCCATGCTCGGTGTCGCTGGGGTCGGCGGCTCGTCGGCATCGCTTAACGTGGGCACGGCCTCGGCTGCTGCTGCCGGGGCGATCACCAACCCGCAGGCGCTCGAAGGTGCGTGCGCCCTCGTGAACGGCTCGTGCCGACGCTGACGCACGTTCCCGCCTCAGCCGTCAAAGCGATTGTCCTGTCAAAGGACGGGCAGCCGCTGACGCTCTTCGGGCCGGCCAAGCGCAAAGCCGGTGCGCGCGCGCGTTGGGCCGCACGACGCCAGCACTCACGCGGTGGCCGCGGCAGAGATCGCTGTGCGCCTGCTGCAGATGGACAGCTACGACCTCGCCTTCTGCATCATCCAGGAGTTCCGCCTGAACGCGACCGAGATCTACGCCAAGTCGGCCAAGATGATGGCGCGGGCGCGGCAGACGGGCAAGCTGGCCGAGCTGATGAAGACTATCAAGGGCGTGGTCGTGGACGACGACTGGGACAAGGTGATAGGCTCGGCGATCGCGGTCTTTGCCAAGGAGCTGCAGGACGGCAAGGCGCGCGTGCACGTGCATGAATGCGTGCCATTGTGGCTGACCCTGCGCACAGCTGGCGGAGCGCTACGTGTCGATGATCGTGTCGGACGAGAACCGGGTCGAGGCGCTGATCGTGAGCGGCAAGCTCAAGGCGGCGTACCTGCTCGCGGTCAACATCCACAAGCCCGCACTCGTGGCGCAGATCCGCTCGGAGGCCGTGCGCGCTAACCAGGAGCAGATCGTGCGCATGTGCGACCAGTACCTGAGCACCGAGAGCTGAGGCGCTGTGTCCTTTCGTGTTTCGACGTTACATGCCACCTATCCCTCCCGCAACGGCGGTTTCGGCGGCGGCAGCGGTCGTGAGGATCTCAGCCATGGTCTGCACAAAGCCCTGGAGGATCTTCTTGCATCCGGCCGACACGTTGACGACGACGGGCTCCTCGCCTGCGACAGACGGAGCGGAGTTAGCGTGCGCGGCTGAAGAGCGCGGGCAGCGCACCAAATATGGCCGAGCCGTCATCTTCCTTCTGCTGCTTGTCCTGGCGGACGCGCGGGCAAGGTGAGGCAGTGAGTCAGTGAGTGGACATCGATCAACGAGGAGGCAGGCGCGCGCACCCCGATCAGGTTCTCGCACCGCAGCTTGAGCGCCGCCAGCACGCCGCGCTTGACGTAGTACTCGCGCGCGAGCTCGGTGAGGTCCTCGGGCGGGTGCCTGAGCATGGCGATGGCCGTCTACGCGCGCGGAGAGCCATGAGCGCGAGCGGCGACAGCGTGGCGCAGCGCACCTTGACCGCCAGCATGTACACGCGCTCCTGCACGATGCGCGCGCGTGAGCCGCACCGCACCGCATGGGCGCACGGGAGCGCACGTTGTACAGGATCGCAGCCGTGTTGTCGGTCGTGCCGCGCAGGCGCTCGTAGCCGGGCTCGTTGTAGTACGGGTACTTGACGAGCACGAGTCCCTGCAAGCGCACGCACGCGCTCAGCAGCGGGGCCAGCCATCGATCGACTTGAGCGGCGCACCTGCAGCGACACGAGCACCTGCAGCAGCGACGAGTCCTTGCTCCAGCGCTCGCTGCCCTCGCCCTTCCACGTGTTCAGCAGCGACAGGCACACTGCGCGCAGTGTCGTCGTCAGCGCGTGCGGCAGCGCAGTCTGCCGTGCGCACGCACCGTAGCCCGTCGTGTATAGGTTCGGGTTGATGTTGCCCCAGTGGTCTGTCTTGGAGTAGAAGAACGACCTGCCGCGGCGCGCGCACATGTGAGCGACGCTGGCCGGCATGCGCATTGCGACGCACTCAGGCGGGACGTGCGGAAACTCGGGCGGCATGTAAAAGTCGAACCAGAAGAGCACGTCTTGGTACGGCGTCCCGGCGGGGCCCATGACCGCGGCGCGCATGATGTCGAGGTTGTCCTGGTGCACGGCGGTGGGGTTGAGCTGTGTCAAGCGCACACGGGACGCGACGCACCTCGTATGTCCGCACAAAGATGCCCTCGGGCAGCGACGACGCCAGCGACGTGTACTCTTGCAGGATGCGCCGCCGGCGCGCCCTGTAGAGCAGCCGCCGTCAGCACGGTCGCTGGCCAGCGGCCGACACGCACTTGCTGCCCGCGTCCTGCAGGGGCGAGCGCGTCTTGCTGAGGAAGTGATGGTCGGCCGGCGCGCTCTCAAGCTGCTCGAAGCGCAGCAGGCCCTCGGCAGCGGCCGCTCCGGGCGTTTTCCGGTCAGGCATCGTCTGCAGCGCAGCGACATGAGAACATGCACACACACGCACACAAATGCAGCGCGCGTGCACCTTTTGTTGTTGTGCAGGCACGCTCGCGGACGAGGCTGGCACCGCGTCCACGTCCATGCTAACCGGCTGAGGGTCGGGCTCGGGCTCGTCTTCGGGCTCAGGCTCGTGCACATGTGCGTCGCCATCCATGTTGTCGATGTCGTCCTCGACCATGCTCACTTCGGCCTCGTCGTCCGTCTCCCACTCGCTGTCGTCGCCCTCGGCCTCGCCCTCGCCGCCCGCGGGCGGGACGATCGTGACCCACTGCGGTTCGTCCGTGTCACCCGTGTCCAGCTCGGCGCCGTCGGCAGCCGGGTCAGCCCCATCGTCGCCGAGCATCGACACTGGCAGGGCCGCCTCGAAGCGCAGCAGCGAGTACCTGCACCGGTGTGTCAGTAGGGCACGCGCGCAGCTGGGCTGTTGCGCCGCACGTGTTGTTGGCCCACAGCACGGCCACAACGCCGGCCTCGGCGAGCGTCCCAAGCGCCTCACCGATCCACGGCACGGGTTTGCCGTCCCACTGGCGCCCGCCGTGCGTGCGGATCTGCGGCACGAGCGAATTTTTTTTTTTTTGGGGGGGGGGGGGGGTCGGTCAGACGCGGCCCATGCCGCAGCGGCGCACAACGCACGTTTGCACTGAGCGCGAGGGGTGGCGGCAAGCCGTGGCCGAGCAGCCGCGCCCGCTCGAGCACCCATAGCTCCTGCTCCGTCGTCGGCACGACTTCGCCCTGTGCGCACGCGTGCGCGCGCGTTTGCCCATGTGCGCTGGTGGCTCACTGGGCACGCACGTCCTCGCGCGTGCGCGTGCATAGCGAGCCGGGCTGAAAGAGCCAGAACGGTGCGGCCGCGATCTCGTACGTCGACATCTCTTCTGGGCCGCTCGCCGTCTGTACGCGCGCGCGTGAGCCGACCGTGTTGAACGCTCACAGCAAGAGGAGCACGCACCGGCAGCGAGAAAAAGTCGTGCTTCTCGAGCCACTGCACCGTTGCAAGGCGCTCCTGCGTGCTCGCGCGCACGACGACGCCCGAGGGCGTCTCTGGCGTAGGCGCGCTCGCCTGACAGTACGCGTCGGCGTCAGCAGTGTGCATTGCACAACGCGTTGCGTCTGTGCACACCTGCTCGCCAGAGTGCACGCGCGTGACGACCGAGCCGGGCATGGGGAACGAGCGCTCCGGGTCGGTGCACTGCGACGGGTCGCGCGGGTCAATGAGCGAAATGCGGCAGGCACGCGCGCGCACGTTGGCCAGCAGCGACGCGTCGATGTTGTGCGTGACGGTGCCGTCCTGCCACTCGACGCTGACGACGGTGCGCGTGCGAACGACCATCTGCGCAGGCAAGCGTGAGCGAGTGCAGCGGCGAGCTTATATGCGTGCACATGCACCTTGACGTGCTTGAAAGTGAGGTTGGGCATGTTTGAGGGCGCGTCGCGGCGGTCGGCGGTCCACAGCGCCTTGACCGCCGCCGTGGCCTCCTGGTCGGTGACCTGGTGAGACGCACGCATGAGCATGGTAACCATGCAGATCAGCACGACGCACTGACGGGCTCGGCTCGGGCAGCTCGCCGCCGCAAAAGATGGCAGGGCGGCGGTTGTAGGCGACGCCGTAGGGCGTGATGCGGTAGCCGTTGGGGCGGAGCTGCTCGTCGGCCGTGATGACGACGAGGTCCTTGAGCCCCTTGGGCTGCTTGCGCGACCACGGCAGCGATCGGACAGGCACGGTGGCCGTGGCCAAGACGAGGTCGAGCGACTCGGGTATCGGGTACGGCGGCGTGACGAGCGTGTTGGTCAGGCGCAAGTCCAGCTGCGCGGCCGTACGATAAGACGTGGCGTTGACGCACACGGCAAGCGCGCGTACCTCGAGCTTGTGCACGCCGACCTCCAGCACGAGCGCGGCGTTCTTGTCGGCGGACCAGTTGCCGCGCACCCAGCGCGCATCACGTAGCACGCGCGACGGCGCGGTGACGAGCTGCAGGGAGCGGTGCGAGCGTTGACGGGCGGCGCGGAGCACAGCGCTCGCGCACCATCCCGGGCCAGAAGACAAAGTTGAACAGAGTGTTGGCAACAACGGGTCGGACGTCGATGCAGTCCTCGACCTGCTCGGGGCGCAGCGCGTCAGGCCGGGCAGGTGCGGCGAGCAGCGCGGCCGCACGATGCACGCCGAGTCGTCGATAAGGAAGTACATTAGCAGGCTGTCGACGCGCTCGTGCACAGTGTAGGCCGTGTGGTCACCCACGAGGACGAGGTCGAGCGGGCCGGTCTGGTCGTCTGCACGCGCGCGGAAGGTCAGCGACCACGTCCGTGCGGCACAACGAGCGCGAGAGCGCGCACCGGGTGCAAAGGGCTCGTACAAGTCGAGGCGGCGCTCGTCGACGTTGCGCTCGATCTGCGGCAGGCTGGTGCCCCTCGCAACGGCCTCCCTGTGGTGCGCGGGGCTCAGTGCGCCGTACCGATCAGCGCGCCCAGGCGGCAGGCGCGCGCGCACATGAAAGCCGGGACGGCGTCGGGCCCGAGCTTCTGCAGCTCCGGCATCGCTACCAGGTCGACGAAGCGGCGCACGCCGACGACCGCACCGACCTGGCGGTGGCGCGCGTCCATCCACTCGACGGCCTCGCGCAGCTCGAAGGCGCGGTCGACGAGGTCGACGTCGGTCTCCTTGGCGAGGACGAGCCTGTCGTTGTTGAGCGAGCGCAGGATGACCTCGCCCTGCTGCGGCTGGCGGGGGGGGGGAACGCGGCGTCGTGAGCGTGCGACGATAAGGGTGGCCGTGCCCCGCCACCTCGGCCAGCTGGTCCAGCTGCTGCAGGTCCTCCTCGTTCAGGTCCTGCGACTCGTCGAAGAAGGTCGAGATAACCTCGCCGAGCGTGCGCGTGGCGCGGTCGAACGCGAGGTCCCCGAGGTCGATCTGGCCGCGCGCGCGCACACACGTGTGCCGCGTGAGGAGCCGTTCGCGCGTTACGAGGCGCTGCGCGCGCACCCGCGGCCGCGGCGGCAAAGGCGGCTGCGACATCGCGGGCGGATGACGAAGGCGGCCGGGTGGCGGCGGAAACGGTGTCCGCTAGCTGTAGCAATCAAAGTACACGTCTAGTCGCTACAGAAGGTGTCGGCGAGCATCCAGCGCAGCGGCCGCGCGACGCTGGACGAGCGCTGGCCGACGTGCTGCACGGGCGCGGGCGTGTAGACGAGGTCGCGCATGCCCCAGTCGCGGATCGCGTCCGACAGCAGCAGGTCGACGGGTGCGTGGCGGCGCGGCGACAGCGCGTCGGTCGCGATCGAGCGCAGGCGCTGGGCGAGGCGCGCGGCCGTGGCGCGGTCGTACAGCAAAGCCTGCGTGCAGCAGACGCTCCAGGGCGCGGCGGCGAGGCCGACGCCGGGCCGGACGAGGTTCTGGCGGCCGACGGCATGGAGCACGAGCACGACGTTGACCGCGACGAGCGCGGCCAGGGCGACCGCGCCAGCCCGGCTGCCCGGCTGCTTGAAGTGGAGTGCGGCCGCAAGCGTGGCCCCAAAGACGAGCACGCCCGCGACGACGAGCAGCTGTAGCGATGTCCAGTCGTTGCCAAAGCCGCGAAAGTCGTCCGTCGCAAACAGGCGCACAACGACGCCACCAGCGGGCGGGGTGCGCAGCACGGGCGCGTCCATGAGCTCTTGCAGCACGCGCAGCAGGCGGCCGTCGGGCGAGGGCATGGCGTCGTCCTCAAACACGGCGGCGAGGGGGGCGCCGGTCGCGGCGCAGTAGTCGAGCGCGGCGGCGTAGTCGAGCGTCTCCTTCTGCGCCCAGGGCATGGCTTGTGCGAGCTCGACCCAGTGCGGGTCGTCCGCGAGGGCCACGACGGGCACACGCGCGGCCCACCGCTGCGCAGCCTCGTGCGCGTCCGGGCGCGGCGCAGCGTTGACGATCGCGATGTGCACGCGCGCGGCGACGTCGATGCGGCGCGCGGCCTCGGGCGTGTCGCGCAGCAGGGCGGCCATCGTAAGCGCCAGCGGGTCGGCGTCAATTCGCGGCACGGTCACGACGGCGATGCACGCCGCTGGCGAAGCTGTGGATGCGGCTGGGGACGGCGATGCGACGTCGTTGATGGCCCACGTGGCGGCGATCTCCTTGGCGCGTGCGCGCCATCGCGGCCCAAACACGACGCCCGGCGCGGCGACGCACGCGTTCAGCGACGCGGCGATCTCGGCCATCGCGCGCTCGGTGCAGCGCAGCTCGTGCGAGCCCTCCCAGCGCGGCTGCCACCACGTGTGCGGCGCGTCGCGGTAGGCGGCGTAGGCGAGCGTCCAGAGCAGCGCGAGGGCCACGGCCGCGCGCCGGAGCGCCGCCGTCGTCGGAACCTGTCCCGATCGGGCGTCCGCGGGCATGCTTGCGTGACAAAGCCGCGCGGCGGCGGTCCTTGTTGCGTGGTCGAGGAGATCTCTGGCGAACACCGGTCTTTTCTCCTTGCTGGTCGTTCTGCGCGCTCAGTGGTGCCGTGTGGTGGTGCTGTACGCGGCCGTGGCGGCTGCTGCGCGCTGCGCCGCGGTTTTGTCGTGTTTTTGTTTGCCGCGCCTGCTGACAGCAGCGAGGTGCTCCGTGCCCACAGATCTCTCTCTCTCTCTCTCTCTCTCTCGCGAGCGCGCGCAACGAAAACCATGTCCTTCTCCACGCCGACGCTACAGCCGTCGCAGCCGTGGGGCTCGGCCTTCGCCGACAACGTCGAGAACGCGGGTGCGTCGCGTCCGTCCCACGTGGAGCACGTGCAGCTGACGGTCCGGCAGCGACCGCCATCGTCATGGCCGAGCTCAATCCAGGCCTGATGCCGCTGACGTTGCCGACGCCGTCGCTGTTTGACTACGACGAGGGCGTGAGCGGCCTCAAGCGCACGTTCAGCCAGCTCGGCGGCGACAACGGCCACGGCGGCGGCAGCGACAGCGGCAGCGAGGACGCCGGGGCGCGCCTGCTCGCCGCGGCCGACGAGACGATCAGCATGCTCGGGGCCGAGAACTGGACGACGCCGCCCGACAGCCACGACGACGGCCCGTACGCTCACGACTCGGGCTCGGGCGAGGATGGCGCCCCGAGCGCGTCGCACACGGTGCGCTTTGTGCCACGCGCGCGTTGGACGGGTGCGCTGACCACATCGCGCGCGCGCTCACAGTCCGACACGGGGTCGCCTGGTGTGTGCGAGCCGCTGCCCGTGCCGCGCTGGGATGCCTGACGCACGCACGCATGCGCAAGGCGGCAAGCCCAACAAGGTCGCGCGCAACGCGGCCGAGCGCAAGCGGCGCGCCAAGCTGCGTGACGCCATGTCCGAGATTAAGCAGCTCATCCCGACGCTGCGGACGCAAGAGAAGATCTCCAAGGCGGTCATCTACCGCAAGAGTGCGTGGCGCGGGACAGCGGCTCGCTTGGCGCGGCCTGACGCGTGCACGGCAGCCGTCGACTGGCTGCGCAACGTCGACAAGATCAACGAGAAAGTGCGCTCGGAAAACATTGCGCTGCAGGTCGAGGTGCACAAGCTCAAGCGCATCATCCAAGAGCTGAGCGACGCAATGGCCGGCCACGGGCCCGCCGCGCCGCTGCCCGGGTCGGCGCCATCGCTGTCGTCTAAGAACAGCTCGGCGGCGGCGTCGCCCTCGGTCGCGTTCCGTGCGTGCGCGCTAGCGGTTGGCGATGCGCGGTGCTGAACCCGCACGCGCGCGCGCACGTGCGACAGCCGATAATGTGCCCGTGATCACCGACGACGACATTCACAGCTTCCTGACCGAGGCCGAGGACACGCAGTGGACGCTCGCGACGCAGGGCTACGGCGTCTTTGGGCAGATGAGCGAGGCGCTACCGGGCAAGGCCGGCAACTTGGTGTCGGTCTACGTGCGCGGGGTGCGTTCTTTCGTCTGCGTGCGAATAACAGGTCTGACGGTGCGCGCAGGGCAACACGTCTCCGATCGACCGCGTGCGCTCGGTTGCGGTGGTGCCGAGCGTGCCGATGACGGCGTTCGCGGTGCTGTACGACATGGAAAAGCGCAAGGTGTGGGACTCAGCGCTACTGCACGTGGACCGGCTCGATCTGGGCGTCGTCAACAGCAAGTACGACATTCTCTACACCGTCATCAAGTCGCCCTCGGCGTTGCAGGACCGCGACTATGTCCTTGCTCGTGCGTTGAGCTCGGGGGG
>CALSCO010002242.1:0-12811 GCA_943704415.1 Parvularia atlantis | reverse complement strand
GGGGGGGGGCGACGGCGCGGACCTCGTCGTCCTCCATGCCGATGATGCGCGTGCGCGTCGTGGCCGGGTCGTAGTAGAACGTCACGTCGACCACGGACGACGTCGCCGGCGCCCAGTTCTGCGTGTCGCCATCGAGGATGTAGATCTGTGCGCTCACGCTGAACACGGGCTCCTCGCGGCTGCTCGCTGTGTTGGTGGAACGTTCGGGCGGGCGGCGGGAGGCGCACCTCATGGCTGGTGGTCGGGCGAGCGAGGGGGGAGGATGTCGCGGCTGTGCGCGCACGTGATGAGCGAGCGCGCCGGCGCGGACTGCGCGAACGGAGGGGGGGATGGGCAAGGAGGGCAAGGAGGGAGGCGCCGCGCAAACGGGGGCAGCGGGTCGACGGCGACATGAATGTCGCGCGTCGCGATTGGTGCATCACACATTGTGCGTCACCGCCCTCGCCACCAATGACCATCGACGGCGCGGCGGTCGTCGCCAAGGCGCTGCGGGCGCAGGGCGTGGCCTACGCCTTCGGCATCGTCGGCATCCCCGTCGTCGAGGTCGCGCAGGCGTTCCAGCGTGAGGGCATCCAGTACGTGGGCATGCGCAACGAGCAGGCGGCGTCGTACGCGGCCAGCGCCGTCGGCTACATGGTTCGCGTCCCTCGTCCGGGCCGCCTCACCGTCACGTGCCTCACGTGCGCCGCGGCGCCGCGCAGACCGGCCGCCCCGCCGTCTGCCTCTGCGTCTCCGGCCCCGGGCTCGTCCACGCCATCGCGGGGATGGCCAACGCGCAGGCCAACTGCTGGCCGCTGCTGGTCATTGCCGGCGCGAGCGACACGTACCAGGAGGGCACGGGCGCGTTCCAGGAGACGCCCCAGGTCGAGGTCGTCCGCCCCTTCGTCAAGTACTCGGCGCGCCCGTCGTCGGTCGAGCGCATCCCGTACTACGTCGAGAAGGCGCGCGCGGACGCGCACGGCTGTCCTTCGCGAAAGCTGAACGACACATTGCGCAGGCCGTCCGCCACACCGTCTACGGCCGCCCCGGCGTCGCCTACATCGACTTGCCCGGCGACTTTATCGGCAAGCGCGTCGCGCCCGAGTGCGTCCCCCGGATAGTGTGCGCGTGCTGCGCGTGTGCCGATGCAGCGCGTACATAGGACCCTCGAGCACGTCGCGCCGTGCCCGCCCCCGCCCAAGACCTTCGCCGACCCGGCCAACGTGGCGCGTGCCATCGAGCTGCTCAGGAACGCCAAGAACCCGCTCGTGATTGTCGGTGCGTGTGCTTGCACGTTCGCACGCCGCGCGCCGGTGCCGACGATTGCGGCGCACGCAGGCAAGGGCGCGGCGTACTCGCACGCGGAGGACGAGATCAAGAAGCTGGTCGAGACCACGGGCCTGCCGTTCCTGCCGACGCCGATGGGCAAAGGCGTGCTGTCGGACGAGCACCCGCAATGCGTCGCGCCGGCGCGGTCCATGGTGCCTCGCGTTCTCGCCTCACCACGCTTCTCACCGGCTCGTAGGCCCTGCAAAGCGCCGACGTCATTCTCCTGCTCGGCGCGCGCCTCAACTGGATCCTGCACTTTGGCAAGGCGCCGCGCTTCAGCGAGCACGTGAAAGTGATCCAGGTGCGCGCGCACGCGGCGGCCACGCCGGCCAGCGCGCTCACCGACCGCCAGGTCGACATCGCGGCCGAGGAGATCCACACCAACGTGCAGTCGCCCGCGCCGCTCGTGGGCGACGTGACCGCGGTCGTGAGCCAGCTCAACGCGGCCTTCGCGGCCAAGCCGTGGAAGTTCAACGCGGACTCGCAGGTGCGCATGGCTGCTCGCGCCGCCGCTGGCTGCCGTTGTGACGCGCGCCCGGACCCACAGTGGTGGAAAGAGCTGCACGCCAAGATAGAGGCCAACCGCCAGTCGTCCGAGGAGATGTACGCCGACGACAGCCTGCCGATGAACTACTACCGCGCCTTTGCCGAGATCAAGAAGCTCCTGCCGCGCGACATGGTGCTCGCGTCCGAGGGCGCCAACACGATGGACATCGGCCGGTGCGATCCGCCCTCTCTCTCTCTCTGCTGTGCACGCGGGCAGAAGCTCACGCTCGACGCGCAGCACCGTCATCCCGAACCACTTCCCGCGCAGCCGCCTCGACGCGGGCTCGTACGGCACGATGGGCGTGGGCTTGGGCTTTGCGATCGCCGCGGCCCTCGTGCACCCGACGCGCCGCGTGCGTGCCGCGCCCGCCGGGCTGCCGTTCGCGCGAAGGCTCATGCGAGTGCGTGCGCGCGCGCGCGCGCAGACCGTTTGCATCGAGGGCGACTCGGGCTTCGGCTTCAGCGGCATGGAGATCGAAACGGCGTGCCGCTACCGCCTGCCGATCGTGTTTATCATCATCAACAACAACGGCATCTACGGCGGCCTCGACAAGGGTGTGCGCGCGCGCGGGCCTAGACGGTCGGTCGCTGAAAGCGTGTGCCGTGGGCCAGAGAGCTGGGCCGGCCTAACCGACGGCGTTGAGCCGACGACGCTGACCAAGGACATCCCCGTCAACTCGCTGCTGCCCGAGGCGCGCTACGAGAAACTGGCGGACGGTGCGCGCGCTGTGCGCGCACCCTGAGCAGCGGCGGTGACCGCTGCGCAGCGTTCGGCGGAAAGGGCTACTTTGTGGCCACGCCCGACGAGCTCCGCGCGGCGCTCAAGGAGGCGCTCGCGTCCAACACGACGAGCATCATCAACACGATGATCTCGCCGACGGGCCAGCGCAAGCCCCAGGTGCGGCAGGGCGGGCGCAGCGGGGTGCGGGGTGCGAGGGTGGATCTGCTGGCTGGGCGGGGGATGCTGCGCACGCGCCTTGTCTGCTCCGGGCTCAACTGTGGCCGCGCACGCACCCTTTGCCACGAGCGGGCAGACCTTCCGATGGCTCACGCGCAAGGCCAAATCGTCGTTGTGACGCCCGCGCCCCCGCAAACCGCAGGAGCACGGCTGGCTGACGCGCAAGGACGCGAGCGCGCGCCTGTGAGTGCCGGGCGCGCAGAAAAAAAAAAAACAGCAGTGTCAGTGACTGGCGAAGGAATACGAGCTGATCATCGAGAGACGGAAGACACAGCGGAGAGGAGGGAGAGCGCATGCGCAGCGCCGATCATAAACACTATGTCGCAGGGGAGACTTTCGGGGAGGCGAGACGCGGCGGACATGGTCGGAGGGAAACGGAACAGCAAAAAGGCGGGCCCGTCGGCTCTACGTCGACATCCCGCGCTGGCGCGGACGCGGACGCGGACGCGGACGCTCACAAGAACCACAACTTGTCGCTGAGCAGTTTGTGCGGGTCGCGGTGGATCTGCAGGTGGCGGAGTGAGCGCGCTGCGCGTCGAGGCGCGGTACGGCGCAGCATGGCGCACCGATTGGCCCGTGATGAAAGCCAGCTTGTGCGCGTACTGGCACGGCGCGGGCACGCGGACCGTGCCCGGCCAGTTGTAGTACAGGTGGGCCATCTTGAACGTGAGCGCTTGCAGATGGATCGCCTTCAGGCCTGACGTGTTATGCAGCACGGTGTAGTTGGTCGGCGTGACGGTGCCTGGGGCGCGGGGTGGGGGGCGCAGCGTCGGCGCCATGCTCGCACCCGCCCGCAGCGGCGCGCCGCACCCTGGCGCACGGCCTGCGCGACGATGTAGTAGTCGAAGAAGTCCTTTGACGTCACACTCGTCGTGATCAGCGTGCCCGGCGGCGGGTTGTCGTTGCCTGCACGCCGCACTCAGCCGTCCGCCCGCCGCAACGCAGCATACACGCATCTCCGCACCCGTCATGACGCGTGTGCCGATGCGCTTCTGCGCAACAATGAACGAGAACTTGGGCTGGTAGTTGGCGCCAAAGTTCTTGAATATGTCGGTGAACTGCGGCAGCTCGTGCTGCATCTGCGCTCGGCCGCGGCGTCAGTCACGCTTGTAGGGGCCGCAGTGTGCATGCGAATCGCACCACTGCAAACATCTGGCCGTCGCCAACACCGTCGCGGAAGACGATGATGCGCTCCGGCAGCTGGCCGTTGAGCTCGTGGTACTGCGCGCGTGCGTGTGAGCCCCCCGCGGCCGCGTGTGCGCCGCTCGCTCGCACGCACCTTGTGCAGCGCCTCCTGGAAGCGCACGCGCATGCCGTCGACCAGCTCCTGCGTGGCGCGCTGGAAGACGACGCCCGAGTAGTACTTGGTGAAGCGGTCGTTGAGCGAGGCGACGAAGCCGCAGACCGACGTGCTGCGCGACCAAGCATCGCAGGCGTCAGCGCCCTGGGGGACGGCGAGCAGCGGTGACGCACTTCTTCTGCGCCGAGTCGTGGTAGACGTCCATGCCGACGACCATGCAGTTCTTCATCGGAATCTGCACCCACGCCCGCGTCAGCCGCTATAGCCAGTGCGAGAAGGCAGCCACGCACGTCTACAGCCCAGAGCTGGCCGCCGAGCTTGACGTTCATCTGGAGGATGATCTTGGTCACGGCCGACTGGACGATCTTCTCGCTCTCGATCGTCCTGCCGCGAGGATCAGCGAGCGTGTCGTGCGTACGGCCCCCCCCCCCCCCCCCCCTTAAAAACACACTTGGTCAGGACGCATTGCGACACGATGCCGTTCTCCGACGCGCAAAACTTCTTCACGGCGTCGTAGCGGTCCTTCTTCGTGTCGGGCAGCAGCACGACGACGATCTGCGAGGCCAGTGCGCGCCCGTCAGACTGCAGGCAGAAAAAACAGCACGCGCGGGCGCGCCTGCGTCACGCCCGGCTGGTAGTTGGCCTTGATGGCGTCGACAAAGTCCTGTGGCGAGTCGCGCTTGAGCGCGCAGACCGTCGGCTGAGCGACGCTGATGCCGAAGGGGCGACCGCACTGCACGGTGGTAAGCGCGAGCGTAGCGTAAGCCTCGATGTTCATCGGGCTCCCCCCAGACGCACCTGCTCGAGCAGCTGTGCGAGCTTCTGTGCCGTCGGGCCCGTGCGCTCGCCAAAAACGATCAGCCACTTGTTGATCGGGATCGCCTGGATGAGCTCGATCTGCTTGAGGTCGCGGCTCCACTCGGCTGCACGCGGGGAGGGGAGGCATCAGCTGGCCGCGGGCGAGGCGCGAGGAGAGAAAGGCACGCACCCTGCGCCGGCGCGTAGCTGACGCGCTTGTTGAGGAACGAGATTGGCTCGGGGTTGAGCACGCGTGCACGGAACGTGAGCATCTTGCGGTCAAAGTCGATTGACCACTTCTTGAGCTCCTGCGGGTGTGCGCGCGCACGCGCGGTGTGAGCGAGGAGGTCGCGCTGTCATGCCTTGGCGCACCTCCGTGATCTCGGGGTTGGCGTACATCTGCGCGATGAAGTTCTCCAGCGACGCGCGGCGCGACGCCGGCGGGATGATCGTGTGCTGGGCGATATCTTTCATGATGCGGAAGTTGGCGCGGACCTCCTCCGACCTGTGCGCGCGGTGCGCACAGGCGGTCAGCCGCGGCCGCGCCGCCGCACACAATGAGCACGCACAGGCCGGTCATGGAGCACAGCTCCGGCACGAGGTAGATGATCTCCTCCTCGGGCACGGCGGGCGCCTCCGACTTGGGGCCCTTGAAGCGCTTCTTCGACTTGTTGAGCAGCAGCGGCTGCGAGAGCGACGTTGAGCGCGACGCCGAGTGCGCAGACAGAAAGCACCTGGCGCGTGTCGCTGATGGTGATCTGGTAATTCTTCTTGTAGTAGTCGACGTAGGTGATGTCCTCGCCCGACGACAGCTTGAAGGTCGACAGCGGGTTGATGTTCCACGCGACGTCGTCGATGTGGTACGTCTTGTTGTTGTAGCTGCGCGGCATGGGGTTTGTGAGCCATCGACAGCAGGGTCACGGCGGGGCCGGGCGCTCGCACCGCGTGAGCACGACCTGGCCCATCAGGTACGCGCTCGCCAGCTCTTTGAGCTCGGCTTCGTTGCGCGTGCGCTTCTTGAGCGAGTTGAGGTGGTCGAGCACCGAGTCTGCGCGTGGGCGCGTCAGCCAACGGCCCCGACATACGCGCCGCGCGCGATACGCACCCGTGCGCAGGATTTTGTGCGCGAGGTCGATGTTGAGCATCGCGCCGCCGTCGTAATCGGCGATCGCCGTCATGAAGCCTGGCCAGAGCTGTAGGCTGTGCTGCGGGATGTCGTTGTGCAGCGCCGGGTTGAAGTAGTGGCGGCCGATCTGCTTGAGCTTGAGCAGGCGGAGGAACTGCGCGCGCGGGGTCAGCGGCTGCGAGGTCGCGCGCATGTAGCCGCACCTTCTTGAACAGGATATTGTACAGCTGAAAGCACTGGTTCGAGTCGAGCGCGCTCACGAGCTTGACCGAGATCTCAAACTCTTGGCTGTCAAACTGGCGCACGGACTTGAGATAGGTGATCTGCGATGCACCCGAGGGTTCAGCAGGCGGTGAACACGGCGGCAAGGGCAGTGACCGCACCGAGTCCTCCAGCTTCTTGGTGAGGAACAGCTGCATGCCGTCGAACGCGAACGTCTCGCCTGCGATGCGACGCAGCGCGGCGTGCGCGTGAGCGGATGGCCCTCCCACGGCGTGCGCGCGCGCACCGATGATGGGCTTGTGCGAGGCAACCATCGCGTAGCGCATCGTGCGCGAGTCGAGCGGCGGGTCGAACGAGACGTGGTACTGGTAGATCTGGCCACTCGAGATGGAGATCTTGAAGTAGTTGGCCGTGACGTCGACCTGGCGGCTGGCGAGCTGCTCCTCGCCGCCTGCGCGGTGAAAACGAGAACGTGAGCAGATACGGGCGGCGGAGGGGGGAACGGCATGAGCCCGGGCGTTGTGGCGCCACACACCCGGCGCCTGCTTCTTGGGCAGGTTCTTGAGCATGGCGTCGCTCACCTCGCGACGCGTGACCGGGCGGCCCTCGGTGCTGGCGTCGCCGCCGAGGTACGGGCGGGCGGCGGCTGGCGTGGCTGCGACGGGCTGGGCCACGGGCTGGGCTGACGCGGGAAGGCGCCCAGCACAAGTCAGGCCGGGCAGCGCGAGCGCGCCATTCCACACTACGCGGCAACGCACACGACACCGACAGCGCGGCCGCGCCGTCGACGAGCTTGGGGCGCGCGGCCGGGGCGCCGGCGGCACCTGCGCAGTGACACGAGGGGAGGCGGAGCGTGACAGTGAATTTTTTTCCCCTTGTTCCGCGACGCGCCGCGCACTCGCGGAGGGCGCCCCGCGGCCGCGGCCGGTGCCGGTGGCGGCGCCGCGTCCTCGGCCCGTTGGGGCGGGAGCAGGATCGGACATGGAAGTGGCGAGGTTGGCGCCAATCGGGCGTGTACATGTGCTAATTAGCCCTCGGTGCACAATTGTTGCGATCACCAGTGGTCTGCAGGCGCTGATCGTGACAACCGCAGCCGGGCGCTCGAGCTGCTGCCGCGCGCAAACTTCTTGCACCCCTCCGCGAACGGCGCACCTGCGCTGACAAGTGTGATCGCAGACACCCCGCCTTTCGCAACTATTGCGCCCCTCTCTTCTAGTAACTTGAAGCTGTGTCCGAGTTCGAGTCTGAAAGACGCGACAAAGACGTCTCAACGTGCCCAACCACACAACAACACAACAGCACATGGTCACTGGCGACGCCGCGTTACGACGATGCGGTCGCCGACAGCGATGGTCACGCCGACGTCGCGGTGCGCGAGGTTCATGCCTGCGCCCCGCGATCATCAGCCAGTCAGCGCAAGCGCGCGCGCACAGCAGCGCAACGCACCAAACATGCCCTTGTACGGCTGCCGCGGCTCGACACGGCGGTATTTTTGCAGCGTCTGCGCGAAATCAGCACACGGTCAGCACGCGCACCACAGCAGACTCGGACTGCGCACCTTGAGCGTCTCAAACGCGCCCATCACGCCCGTGTCCGGGTCGACTGTCGTCACGGTGCAGCGCGAGCACCGCTTGACGCCGTACAGCCGCGTGCCGTTGACCTCCATCTCGGCAAAGTCGTCCTCCTGCCCGTGCCCGCGCGCACTCAGCGCCAAGTGCATGCAGACGCGCCGTCCGGCGCCGCGCACCTCGAACGGCACGGCGCACCCGCGCACGACGATGTTGGGCCGGAAGTTGCGCATCGTCGCCAGCTGCCCCGGCTTGGCCTCGGCCAGGCGCGCGTTCAGGTCCGCGAGCGACTCTTCCTGCGCCGGCTCAGCCGCAAGCACGCGCGCACAGCGTGCGCACACGCCGCACCGAGATGAGCAGGATCGGCCAGCCGTCCGAGAACGCCGTCTGCGGCTCGTGCGTGAACGCGTCGCGCGGCGGGCACAGCTCCGGGTCGAGCTCGCGCACGCCGTGGCCCTTCGTCACGAGGCGCAGGTCGCCTGCAGCCATCGCGCGTCAGCCGCCCGCCTGCCTCGCAGCACCTGCGCCCGCGCGCGCACCGCCCAGGAAGCGCGAGAACCAGCCCGCGGCCTCGTCGCCGACGTCGTGCGCCGTCACCTGGTCGTCCCAGACGGTCACCTGGCGCACGCCCTCCGTGTTGGCCGGGCGCGGCGTGACGAGCGGCACGCGCAGCTCGGGCATGTTGGGCGCGGCCACGACGAGCTGCCCGGCGTCCTCGTCGATGCGCGGCTCTGCGGCGCGCGGCGCGGCACCGATCAGCGCCGGCCGCACGTCGCGCATCAGCGGGCGGCGCACCGACGAGCGCCAGCCGCGGCTTCTCGCGCTGCGTCACAAACTTGTCCGTCGCGGCATCGACCACGAGCCACTGCCGGTCGAAGCGGAAGCCGGTCGTCGCCGTCGTCGCGGCCGCGAGGCGGATGCCACGGCACGCCTTGATCGGGTACACGAACAGGTCCGTCACCTGCACTTCGCTCGCCATCCGCCGATTGCTCGAAAGTGGCGAAGCGCGATCGGGACGAGGACGAGGACGAGGACGAGGACGAGGACGAGGACAACGCGACCCGATCGCTGCCGCCGGCCGCGCGCGCGCCCGCGCCAGCCGTGCGCGCGCCCGCGCCAGCCGTGCGCACGGTGCGCGGCAACCTCGCGCAGGCGACGGAGCGGTGCGTCCGCGTCTGCATCCGCGCCTCTCGCTCACGGCTGCGGGCGCGGCAGCTTCATCGTGCACCAGTGCAACTGCGTCAGCCGCAGCGCCCTCGGCCTGTCCAAGACGCTTTTCCAGCGCTTCCCGTACGCCGACATCTACGCCACGCGCGCTCGCGCCGGACGCGACGACAGGGCGCAGGCGCGGCAGCGCGCGGCAGCTCGCGATCGCGCATTGTCGCTGATCGCCCGTGCGCACCGCGCCGCGACGTGACGTGACGCATGCAGGTCGGCACGGTCATCGTCTGCGGCGACGGCGACCGCCAGCGCTTCGTCGTCAATCTGCTCGGACAGGTGCGGCCGCGATCGCCCGACGTCGCTCGACTGACGCGCGGACGCCAGCTGTACCCGGGGCCGCCCAGGTACGCCAACGACTCGGCGCAGCGGCGCACCGCGTGGTTCGCGGCGGCGCTCGATCGCCTCGCAGCCGTCGTCGGCACGGCCTCGGTCGCGTTCCCGCACAAGGTCGCGCGCGCGCATCAACGGCGTGCACCGCGCGGCCCGCTCACGCACGCATCGCGTAGATCGGCTGCGGGCTCGCCGGCGGGGCCTGGCCCGAGTACGAGCGCATGATCGCGGCCTTTGCCGAGCGCACGGGCGCGTCCGTGGTGCTGTACCACCTCCCCGACGGCTGATTGGCCGTGACGTCTCGCGCGCTGGTTGGTTGTGACGTCGCTAATGAAATTGCGGTCCTCCTGCGTCACGCGCCGCCCCACCCCGTCTGCACCTTCGCACTCGCCTTCGCACGCGCCCTGCCGCGCCCTGCCCTGTGCATCGTGTCGCGTGTGCACCCGCACCCCCGCGCGCCGCCTGTCGCACACGCGCGCCGCTCCTCCTTGCCGCCCCACGCGCGGACCTGCACGAAAAACAACAAAAGTCGCGCTCGCGCACCCACCCCCGCTGCTCGCCCGCCCTTCTCTGTCTCTCTCTGTCTCCCTCTCGCTCGCCGCTGTCCGCGCACACCTGCCCGCGTCTGCTCGCACCGTGCGCGCGCGGCTCGGCGCATATGCGACACCCCGTCTCGTGCGCGTTTCAGCCCACGCTCACGCCGCGAACGACACACAGACACGCACAGCATGGGCACGCGGCACCGCCCCGGCGCGGCGCTTGTGGGCCTCGTCCTCGCCCTTGTGGCGTGCGGCGCTGTCGCACCGGCCTACGGTGCGCGGCCGCCGTGCGCGCAACACTCGCGGCTCACGTGTGCGCCCCCCTTCCCGCAGCCCAAACGTCGACCGTGCGCGTGCGCCTTCAGTCGGGCATCACCGTCGACAGCTCGGGCGGCTACACGGGCAGCTCGTCGACCAAGTACGAGGCGATCAAGAACGGCTTCGTGTGCGTGCGCCTTGACGGAGCGCCGGACGCCGAGCCGCTCAATTCGCCCCGTGCAGGTACATGTCCAACACGACGCGCACGACCAACCTCGTCTACAGCTTCCCGATCATGAACTTTGACCTCACGACGATCCCGGTGCGCACGGCGCGCGCGCGGGCGTAGCGGCACTTCCACCCGCGACTGACCCCGCTCGCGCCGCAGAGCTACACCAACAAGGTCTGCGTCAGCAGCCTCGCCCTGCGGGTGTGCCGCCTCCGCCCGTTCCCCGCGATCCACGCGTCGCTGACCCCGGCTCGCGCACTGCAGTGGTTCCCGAACAACGACTGCTGCATGATCAGGGGTGCGACGCGCACCGCATCGCCCGCGCTCGGCGTTCGGCGTTGATATGCATCTCGTCCGCAGGCCTCGCCGGGTTCTACTACTCTGGCTCGTGCTGCACCGGCTCGCCGTACGGTTCTGTCGACCCCGCCTGCTCGGTCTACACAAACTCGAACCCGTTCACGAGCGGCATCGCGAGCCTCAACTTTTTCCGCATCAACAGCAACTGGTGCGCGCGCTCGCCCTTCGCTCCAACGGTCGCTAATCGCCCGCCCGCAGGAACGGCTTTACGACCGCCACCGCCACCTGGAACGCCGTGCACGCAGCCGCCTGCGGCGGCAGCTCGCCCACGCGCCCGTGCTTCACCGTGCTCGACGTGCGCGCGCCGATCGCTCGTGCGCACGCATCGCGCGGCCGCTCATGCTCTCTGCGCCACAGGTCTACAGCTACGCCGGCACCTTCTCGCAGGACACGAGTGCCAGGGTGACGTACCCGTACTTCAGCGGCTGGTACGTCTCCGGCACGCCCGATTGCACAAGCAACAACGCCGTCGCGAACAAGTGCGTGGCTCCGTCCGCGCGCGCACGGCTGGCTCACCGGCCCCGCAGTGCGTTCACGGCGCCGATCGCCGCACGCTTTGCGAACGACGCCATCGCCGGCTCAGGCACGACCGCCGGCCAGGTGCGACGTGCGCGTTTCCGCCCGCAGAACTCGCGCATGACCGTGCTTGCGGCGCAGCTGTCGTTCTTCCTCAAGGCCTACATGAACGCCAACAGCGGCTACTACGGCTCGTGGATCACGCGCGGCTCGCCGGACAAGGAAGGCACCGACAAGGCCGACGTCAAGTGCGTGGCGCTCATGCGTGCGCTCGCGCCCGCGCTCACGGCCCACGCCCAGCCTCGTCGTCACGTACAGCACGTGCGTCAGCACGGCCAACTGCGTCCCCGACACGAGCGCGTGCACGTGCACGCAGGCCTACTACCTCGGTGCGGTGCTCCCTTCTTTCGATGTGCTCTCTGACGCGCGCGCGCACGCGTGCCCAGGCGACGGCAGGGTGGGCGGCACCGGCTGCCAGGGTGCGTGCGCCGCACGCCTTTGTTTCCGCATGTGCTCACAGCGCACGTGCAGCCCCCGTCAGCTGCCCCTCGTTCACGTACAATGGCTACACGTTCCCTGCCACCGCCGCGGGCGCCACGGCCACGGCCACGTCGGGCTGCTCGACCGGCTACACGGGCTCGATCACGATGACGTGCGACAACTACGGCAGCGGCTCGCTCGCGCCCTACAGGACCACCAACGGTTTCAACACCAACACGTACAGCTTTGCCTGCAACCGTGCGTTTGTGCCACGCGCGCACATGTTAATTTTCCCCCTTCACATCTCACGCCGTCGCCCCAGCCAATGTCTGCGCGGCGGACAGTTCGGGCGCGGTCGGCAACGCCCTCTGGTCACAGACCACGTTCAGCGGCACGCCTGTGGTGCGCATCGGGCGCGCGCCTCTGCCGCGTTTCTTACGCGCATCCGCCCCTCCGCTTGCAGCAAGCGTCGGGGTGCATCAGCGGCGCGTCGCCCAACGGCGCCCTACCCTTCCGCCTGTGCCAGGCCGCGGGCTGGGCCGGCTCGCTGTCGTCCGGCAGCCCGTGCACGCGTGCGTTCGTGCAGCGCTGCGCGCCAGCAGCGACCGCTCACGTCGTCGCACGATATCGCAGTGGCCCAGTGCCTCGCGACCACCTACCTGGGCGTGACCTTCTCCAACACGGCCGCGGGCAGCATCGGCAGCGCCGCCTGCCCCAGCGGCTTCACCGGCACCGCCACCATGTCGTGCACGGGCGGCACGTCGGGCTGGAACACGGCCAGCTTCAGCACGGCTAGCTGCGCTGGTGCGTGCGCTCATCGCCGCTTTGTGACACTTGCTCATGCGCCCGCCACAGTCTCTTCCTGCTCGCCGCTGACCGGCAACTCGGCTACGGGCGCGGCCACGTACCAGTCCACGGCGCCGTCTGGGACGGCCACGGGCGTGTGCCCGGCCAACTGGGCCGGCTCGCCGACGCGCATCTGCGGTGCTTCCGGTGGCGTCTGGGGTACCGAGTCCAACCCGTGCACCCGTGCGTCTGCACAGCGCGCGCGCGGC
>CALSCO010002240.1:0-18287 GCA_943704415.1 Parvularia atlantis | reverse complement strand
GGGGGGGCGCGGTCAGCCTCCGCAGTGCCGCGGCAGCGGGACGCGCCCTTCTGGTCAGGCTTGGTGCACTTGTTGACGAGGCGGTAGCTGTTGAGCGCAAAGGCCCGCGCGGGCTGGAGCAGCTGCAGCACCTCGTCCATGTCGCGGCTGCTGCGGTGCGGGCGATACTGCGGGGTGCGTGCGCGCCGGCGGGCGTGAGCAGTGCGCAGCCAGCAGCGAGCAGCCAGCCAGCAGCAGCAGCCAGCCAGCAGCCAGCAGCCAGCAGCCAGCAGCCAGCAGCCAGCAGCCAGCAGCCAGAAGAACGTCAGCCACGGCGCCGCCGACCAACAGTGTCCGCTGCGGGAGCGTCGCAGCTCATGTTTCAAACTGACGGCGGAAAACACGAGCTCACGCGCGCCCGCTCACACGGCCGCAGTCGCCCGATCAGCAGCGCCACCAGTGCGCCACCCGCCTTTGCCGACTCGCCGCGCCGCCGCCCCAGCCGCCCCGTCCGCCGCGATGCGCCTCAACGTGGACGAGCTCGAGGTCATCTTCCCGTACGACTACATCTACCCCGGTGCGCACGGCCAGCAGACGCCGGCAGACGGCAGCTGACGGCCGTGCGCGAGCGCAGAGCAGTATGCCTATATGGTCGAGCTCAAGCGCACGCTCGATGCCAAGGCACGCGCTCGGTCACCCGCTCGGCCGGCTCGCTCACGACCGGTGCAGGGTCACTGCATGCTAGAGATGCCCTCGGGCACGGGCAAGACCGTCACGCTGCTCTCACTCATCGTCGCGTACAAGCAGGTGGCGCGCCCTGACCCAGCCCGTCGCTCCCGCGGCTCAGGCGTGGTGCGCGCGACGCAGAAGTACCCGCAGACCGGAAAGCTCGTCTACTGCTCGCGCACCGTCGGCGAGATCGAGAAGACCCTCGCCGAGCTGCGCAACCTCATGCGCGTGCGCACCAAGGAGCTCGGCTTTGCCGAGGACTTCACGGCCGTGGGGCTGACGTCGCGGCGCAACCTGTGCCTGCACGACCGGGTGCGCGGTGCCGCACGCACACGCACGCACGCATGCACAGCGCACGTGCCCATGCCGCCCGCAGGTCAGCAAGGAGAAGAAGGGCAAGGCCGTCGACGCGCGCTGCCGCAACATGACCGCCTCGTGGGTGCGCGAGGCCGCCGCGGCCAACCCGAACCAGCGCGCCGAGCTGTGCGAGTACTATGAGGAGTTCATCGCCAACGGCCGCGAGACGCTCCTGCCGCCGGGCGTGTACACGCTCGACGACATGCGCAAGGCCTGCGAGCAGCGGACGTGGTGTCCCTACTTTATCGCACGGCACATGGTGCGCTGCGCCTGGTGCGTGCTCGGCCGCTGGTGTTCGACCCACGGGCTGCCGCGAGCGCAGATATCTTTCAGCAACGTGGTCGTGTACAGCTACTACTACCTGCTCGACCCCAAGATTGCCGAGCTTGTGTCGCGCGAGCTGCCCAAGGACTGCATCGTCGTGTTTGACGAGGCGCACAACATCGGTGCGGGCCCGCCACTCGTCGCAGCGCGGCGCAGGTAGGCTGATTGTGCGTGCCGCGGGGCGCAGACAACGTGTGCATCGAGTCCATGAGCATCGACATCACCAAGCCCGTGCTCGACTCGAGCGTGCGCAGCGTGCAGAAGTTGGCGCAGAAGATCGACCAGTTGCGCGGGCGTGCCGCTGTACCATTGCGTGGGGCGCTGATATGTGCTGTGCGCGGCCGCGGCGCAGGATCAAGGAGACCGACTCGTCCCGCCTGCGCGACGAGTACAACCGCCTGGTCGAGGGCCTGCGCACCGCCAACGAGAGCCGCATGACCGACGAGATCATGGCCAACCCCGGTACGCGCGCGCACCGCGCGTCGCGCCTGACGCTGACCATGCGCGCGTGCAATCCAGTGCTGCCAGACGACCTGCTGCAGGAGGCCGTGCCGGGCACGATCCGCCGCGCCGAGCACTTTGTGGCGTTCCTGCGGCGCTTTGTGGAGTACCTCAAGGTGCGCCGCGCCGCGCCGCCCAAGGAAGGAAGGCGCGCTGACGACCCGCCGTCGCAGACTCGCCTGCGCGTGCAGCACGTCGTGTCCGAGACGCCGGCCTCGTTCCTGCAGAACCTCAAGGAGGCCACGCAGATCGATCGCAAGCCGCTGCGCTTCACGTCCGAGCGCCTGGGCTCGCTCGTGCGCACGCTCGAGCTGAACGACCTGGACGAGTACTCGTCGCTGCAGCGCGTGGCCAATTTTGCCACGCTCGTCGGGACGTACCAGAAGGGTGCGCGCACGGCTGCGCAAAACAACTGCGCCGTCGGCTGAGGCGTACGTGGGACGCAGGCTTCAGCCTGATCCTTGAGCCGTTTGACGACCGCACGCCGACCATCCCCGACCCCGTCTTCCACCTGTGGTGCGCCCCGTGCACAGGTGCAACACCGCTGCTGACGACGACGCGCCGGCAGCTGCCTCGATGCGTCGCTCGCCATTAAGCCCGTGTTCCACCGGTTCCAGTCGGTCGTGATCACGTCCGGCACGCTCTCGCCGCTGGACATGTACCCCAAGATCCTCGACTTTGTGCCGGTGACGATGCAGTCGTACCCGATGACGCTCTCGCGCAACTGCTTCTGCCCGATGGTGCGCAGCACGCCAGGCGGCGGTGCAGGCGGCGCCGGCGGCTGACGACGACGCGTCGCGGCCAGGTGATCACGCGCGGGTCCGACCAGGTGTCGGTGTCGTCGCAGTTCGAAGTGCGGAGCGAGCCCGCGGTCGTGCGCAACTACGGCAACCTCCTGATCGAGCTGGCCAAGGTCGTTCCGGACGGACTGGCGTGCTTCTTCCCGTCGTACATCTACATGGAGTCGATCATCTCGATGTGGGACAAGATGGTGCGGGCCGCGCGCTTGCCCATGTCAGCGCCTGCTCACGCTCGCGCGCATGCACACGCACACGCATCCCAGGGCATGCTCGCCGAGGTGCTCAAGTACAAGCTCGTCTTCATCGAGACGCCCGACGCCGCCGAGACGACCCTGGCGCTTGAAAACTACAAGACGGTGCGGCGTGCGCCCGTGTGACGTGCACGCGCCTCACTCTGTGCGCAGGCGTGCGACAACGGCCGCGGGGCGGTGCTGCTCTCGGTCGCGCGCGGCAAGGTGTCGGAGGGCATCGACTTTGACCACAACTACGGCCGCGCCGTCGTCATGTTTGGCATCCCGTACGTCTACACGCAGTCGCGCATCCTTAAGGCGCGTGCGCCCCTGGCACGCCGCGGTCGAGCTGACGCGCGAGGCGGCGGCACCGCAGGCACGCCTCGAGTACCTGCGCCAGACCTTCCGCATCCGCGAGAACGACTTCCTCACGTTCGACGCGATGCGGCACGGCGCGCAGTGCGTCGGGAGAGCCATCCGCGGCAAGACCGACTATGGCCTCATGATCTTTGCCGACAAGGTCTGTCTGCACGCGCTCGGTCGACGTCGCGTCTGATGCTCCACCCCAGCGCTACGCCCGCGCCGACAAGCGCGCCAAGCTGCCCAAGTGGATCCAGCAGCACTTCACCGACGCCGCGCTCAACCTCTCGACCGACATGGCCGTGCAGGTCGCCAAGAACTTTTTCCGCGAGATGGCACAGCCGTTTTCGCTGGTGCGTGCGCGCCTGGTGCAGCGTGCGCGGCCGGCTCACAACAAAGACCCAGACCGATCAGATCGGCCATTCGCTCTGGACGCTCGAGGACCTGCATGCGCACCAGCGCCGCCAGGCGGGGCGGTTCGCGACAGGCGCGTCGGCGCTCGACGACTTGAGCAGTGGGCAGGCGCGACTGGTGCTGCCCGCGCCTGCATCTGCCCCGGCCGCGAGCAACAACGATGCCGAGGGCGAGGCCGACGACGCGCTGGCCGAGGCGATGGCAGAGGCGGAGGCGGCCGAGCGCGCGATGGCCGAGGCGGCGGCGGCGCGTGCGGCCGCGGACGAGGAGGCAGCAGCGGCGGCGGCGGCCACGGACGAAGACGCGGCGGCCGCATCAGCAGTGGCGATGGACATGTAGAAAGACAGAGGGCGCAAAACGGAAGGCAGAGCGGTTGCAGCGGCGGCTATTCAGAAGATCGATCGAGCCACGAGCGAGCCCGCGGTCACGCCAAAGCTGTGCGCGGGGCTGTCCGTGAGCCGTATGCACGCGATCGGCGGTGACGCACCCGACAGCGGCCGACGATGCCGCGATGCCGCCCAGCTGGCGGCCCACGCTCGGCGGCGGACCCTGGTTGATGACCTGCACGGGCTGCTGCGGTGGCGCCTGCTGCACGATCACGGTCTGGTGGTGAACGGTCGTGGGCGCGCCCGCGGCGGCGGCGTAAGCTGGCGGGGCCTGCTGAGACGGCTGGGCGGTGCGCGTGCCGGACGTGCCCTGGACGCTGCGTGTGCGGCAGTGAGACGGCTGCTGCGACAGGATGCAGGCGCGCACATCTGCACAAAGGTGCACGGGAACGAGCCCGTGTCGCCGTTGGGCGCGGTGCCCACCCACCAGTTGGGGTCGGTGGCCGAGTCGGTGACCACGATGCGCTCGCCCTTGACGAGGCGCAGGTCGCCGGGCTGCGCGGGCTCGAGGTCGTGCGTGGGCACGACGACCAGCTGCGGCGGGGCGGCGGCAGCAGCGGCGGCGGCGGCGGGCTGCGGGCGCGAGGGCAGGGCGGGCTGCGCGGCGGCTGCCGCGTTGGTGGTGGTAACGGTGCGCGGCTGGGCGGGCATTGGCAGCACGGCCACGCCCGACGGGCGCTTGGCGACGGCCGGCCGCGCCTCGGTGGCGGCGGGCGCGGGCTGCGGCTGCGTGCCGGCCTCGATGCGCTTGCGGGCGGGCGCGAGCTGCGCGCGCACGGCGTCTGCCTGGGCGGGCGTGACCCAGACGATGCCCTGTGCACACGATCGGCCGACGCGCTGACGGGGGAGGAGGAAGGGGTGGCGAGGCGTCCGCGCCGCGCGCACCTGCAGCGCCGCCAGCGCGCGCTCGATGTCGTCGAGCAGATACGACGCAAACGCGGCCTGGTGATGCGGCGACGCGCTCTCCGCGGCCATTGCTGCGTGACAGTTCGAAGCTGGGCCACGTGGCGCGCGAGATGCCCGCGGCCGAGCGACGCGTGCGCCGTGCGCCGCCGCCGATGCGGAAGCAGCACCAGCACCAGCAGCCATCGCGCAAGCGCACCACACAGCAGCGCCCGAAGGACCTCAACCGCGCCGCCGACACCGACGCAGGCGCCAAGCGCTTCAAGGCAGCGTCGTCTCTGCGCGTCCTGCCGCATCGAGCACTGACGGACGGACGCGCGCGCAGTTCATGTCGCTCGCAGAACGGCTGCGCGAGGTCGACGTCGGCGGCACTTACAAGACGGCCGAGCACGACGAGCGCCCCTCCGATGTGCGCCGGGTCGCCTGCCGCGCCCACCACTCGTCTCACCACGACGGCACGCAGGACGTCGGCTCGTTCTTCCACCAGCGTCTAATCGACCTGCGCGAGAGCGACCTGTCGGCGCCCGTGCGCCACGTCGACCGCGAGCTCGCGCCGATGGCCGCGTCGCTCGCGCTCGTCGTCTTCCACCGCCAGCAGATCGTCGACGCGCTCGTGGCCGCACTGCACCAGCCCGACAGCGCCATCGCCCGCGCCTCGCTGCTCAGCCTCGTCGCCGCACTCGCCCGCGACCTGCGCCAGGAGATGCAGCCGCTCTTCCCGCAGGTGTTTGACACGCTGCTGCACCTGGTCGACCCGGCCGACGTCGAGGGCCTCGAGGTGCGCGTGTGCCGCATCCGCTGCGCCCATATCCTGCCACTCACGCCGCGCGCAGGCCGTGTTCTCATGCATGTGCTTCCTGTTCAAGTACCTCGCGCGCATCCTCGTCAGCGACCTCGTCGGCCTGTTCCGGTGCGCTTGCGTGTGCTTTTACGACGCGCGCGCTCATCGCGCGCCAGTTCCTTTGCCGTGCTGCTCGGCGACGAGCAAAAGCCGCACGTGCGGCAGTTTGCGAGCGAGAGCTTTGCCTACCTCGTCCGCAAGGTGCGCGCCTTACACAGGACGGCGCGACAACGCTGACACGCCCGCCCCAGGCAAAGGCCGACCAGCTCGAGGCTACGCTGCGTGCGATCACGGCAGAAGCGCACACACGTGGCACAACGTACGGTCTGGGCGTGCTGCTCTTTGAGACGATCAAGGTGTGGGCGCGGGCGCCCCGGTGCGCTGGTGCACGTCGTTCACACGCCGCCGCTGCTTGCCAGGGCGTGCAGGGAGGCTTCCACTCGCGCGCCGACCTGCTCTGGGCTGCGTACGTCGACGCCGTGATCGATGCGGTCGGCGAGGCGCGCGTGGCGTGCACCGGACAGGGTGCGCTGCGGCCGACGAGCGCGGCGCTAGGCGACGCTCACGGCTGTGTTGTTGCACTACGCTGCAGACATCGCCGACGTGCGCTGGCAGTCGGGTGCGGTCACGGTGCTGCGACATGCGCTCGTGCGCGCGTGCCACTGGGCGAAGCGTGCGTGCTGCGCTTGCACGCGTGCGCTGCTCACGCTTGCTCGTCGCAGCCCCACACGGCGCTGCCATTGAGGCGATGCTTTTGTCGCGCGCACAGGACGCAGCGGCACAGCTGCAGACGGGCCGCACCGCTGCCGTGGTGCTGCGCGCGGCGCTAGCCCTGGAGCATCTCGCGCTGTGGATGCTCTGCCACGGCGGCAAGCTTGTGCAGGATGCCGACAACGTCGTCGCAGCGGCGCAGCAGATCTTGCCTGCGGTGATGGCATCAGCGGCTGTGACGGTCGCCGCGCCGACCGCACCTGCGTCAGCGACTCGGCGCTCAAGACGCCGCCCGCCGCCGCCGCAGCAGCAGCAGCAGCCGGTCGAGGCTGAGGTGGCCCAGCTGTCGTTCGATGACGTCGTGCTGGCCCGGGCGCTCGTCAGCGTCGCCGGGGCCGCGGCGCTTCACACACTACGGCAGCCGGACAAGCTGCGGCAGCTCGTCGAGGGCATCGCGGTACTGCTTCCGGTGAGCGAGTGCAGGCGGCGGCTGCGCACGCTGACAGCCGGTCGCGCGCCCTATCTAGACCCCTGAGCATCTCGCAGTCGCGTGCGCTGCGGCGTCGCGGCCCAGCTTTGTGCTGTGCATCCAGCCGACGCTGTTGCGGTGCGCGTGCATTGCCTCGCCGTTTGACGTTGGTCTCACGCGCGTGCTTCACTCAGCGCGCTCGACAGCCTGTGGCGTGATGCGCGCAGCGCGGCGCTTGCTCTCCTGGCCGCGCTCGCAGAGCAGCAAGCTGCTGCCGGGGTGGTGCGTCTCGCGTGCGCCGACGCCGCGCATCCGGCTGATGTGTTCACGCGCCCACCAGCTGCAGATGAACGGCCGCGTCCTGCGCGAGCTGACGGCTGAGACTGGTCGCCTGGCCTTCGCGGTCACATCGGAGGACGTGTCGCTCGGTCGCCTCAGCGCCGAGCTCGCCATTCTCAGCTCGCTGGACCCGGCGCTGGTACCTCTGGACCGGGCCGCAGCGCAAGGCCTCGCCCAGCTGCCTGCGCATCTCTCGTCGGCAAGCACTGCCAGGTGCGTCACATGCGCACAACAGCTGCTGCTGCTGCGTCTCACGAGCGCGCGCGGTTCAGCGCGCATGTCGTGCTGGCGCAAGCGCTTGACCTGATCGCGCGCCTGAGCGACGGCAACGCCGGGGCGCACAACGAGGCCCTTGGTGCTGGCATCGCCGAGCTCGCGCGCGCCTGGTTGGCAGACAACTCGCCGGCTGCGCACTTCCGCGCCGTGTCACTCGAGGCCTTCGCCACGGCGATCGAGCGGCCGGCGCTGTACAATGCGCTCAGGTGTGCTTCGCAAAACGCGGCAAAATCGCTGACACTTGACGACGGTGACCGCAGCCTGGATGAGCGCGCCGCTCTCCTGCCGTCATTCGTCGCCCGCATGCAGCCGGCTCTATCATCCCACGAGCGCCGGCAGCGACACGCGGCGTGCGTCAGCTGACCGGTCGCGCGGCCCCCTGCTAATGTCGTTGCGGCCGACGCTCAGGCTTCGTTTGCTGCGCTGGCTCGTGCGCGACCTCAACCTGGGCGCCAGTGTCGACGAGGCCATCGCTCTGGCGCTCGCCGCCAACGAGGACGACATCATGCTCGACAGCTACCGCAGGACCCTGCTCAACCTCGCGCGCTTCCACGAGCGCATCAGCTCCGCGCTGGCTGGATCGACCGTGGACGCACGCGTGAAGATGCTCGAGGCCATGCCCGGCGCGCTTCTGCTCGGTGCCGTGGGTTCGGGCAAGGCCGCTCATCGCTCACGCTCGCCCGATGACCCGCAGGTGTGCTTAAGACGCCCTTCAGCCGTCTCTGGCCGCAGACCATCGAGTTGCTGGGAAGCGAGGCCACGGCGCGCCCGACCGCCTTCTGGGCCGTCTTCACGCCACACCTGACAAGACTGCAGACCGCCTTCTTGCGCGCCGTGGGCAACAGCGACGTCAGCGCGATGGTGCGCAGGACGAGTGTCACGCACGTGCGCGCTTAGCTGAGCCCGGGCGGCGTCACAGGAGGCCGCGGCAGACACGGACGACACACGCGAGCACTCTTCGCGTGACGGTGCAGGTCAGATGGCCGTGCAATCGAGTGACCAGTACCAGACGAGCGACCACCATGTCGACGAGCACAGCGCCGCGCTGCAACGACACGTCGAGCGCCTGGCACAGCCGGACCGCGCGCTGCACGTCCTGCTGCACGAGCGTGTATGCCGCTTTGTGGCCGCCTCACGCAAACTGCGCATCTGACGGCGCCCATCGCTCGCAGACGCGCGATCAAGAGCCGCAAGACCGCTACCACGAGGCGCAGATGTTTGTACGCCTGTGGGAGGCGCTGGCGACGGTGCGGTGCTCACGCGTGCGCGACGGCATCATGCTCACTCGTGCCTACGGTGCCCAGGACGCGCTGGCGGCCGCCTCGGAGCGCATCTCGCGGCAGCTGGTGCCAGTCCTTCTCGACATGTTTGCGAGCGACCTCGTGCACCGCAAGACGGCCCAGCCGCTGTTTGTGGCGATGCTGACGCTCCTGGGAAAGTGGAAGAACCCAAAGGCGCTCTACCGTGCCGTCGAGCTGCGCCAGCTGCTGCTTCGACTGCTCAGCGCGGCCGAGGAGCGGCAGCAAGCCCTCGCGCTCGACGCTCTCTTGGGCTGGCGCGACAAGGGCCTGCAAGACGAGCACGTCGCGATCCTGCGGGAGCTGATGGACGAGCGCACGATGCGCGACCAGCTGACGCGCCTGATCCACTCGCCGTCGGGCGAGGGCGCGTGGGCGGGGCCCCGCACCGCCGACGACACGATGGGCGGCGACGACGAGGGCGTGCGTGCACAGGCGCCTGCGTCGAACAACAGTGTCAAGGACAAGAAGAAGGCAGGCGATGTCAACACAACGCAGCTCCTGCAGTGGACCCTCCGCATCCTCCATGGCAAAATGCAGCAGCGGCGCCAGCTGGCGTCGCGCCGCGTCACGGTGCTTGCGTTTGTGGCGGCGCTGAGCGACGACCTGGTCGCGCTCTTCTGCCACTTGCTGCTGGAGCCGTTCCTGTCGAGGTGCACACGTTGGCTGCCATAAGGTGCACGCCTCTGACACACGCATCGCGTCGTCGCGGCAGCACGCACGCCGGCGACCCGCGCGTGGTCGATGAGCAGTGCGACCACCTTGCGCTGCTGTCTGCCTCAGATGTGGTGGTGCACCCTGTCTCGGTACGGCCACCCGGCGCGCGCGTGATCGCGCTCATATCCACAGCTTACCCCGGCATTGCGTCAGCGTCGCGTGCAGGTTGGCTTCGTGACGCTGCTGGGCGAGCTTCTCAAGAGCCTCGGCGTGCGCGTGGAGCCGATGCTGCCGCTGCTGGTCCGCATTCTGCTCGAGCAATGCGTCCCAGCCAGGCACGCCCGTTTGCTGTGCACGATCCGCCCGCTGAAGCGCGCACAGCGCGGCATCTGCGGCCGACGCCGACGACACCGAAGGCGATGCACCCGAGCCTGCCGACAACGCCGACGAGACCGGGGCAGCAGCCGAATCGGCAGACGCTCGCACTGAGAGGGCGCAAGCCAGGCAGTTGCGCACGCTCGCCCTGCGTCGCCTGACAGCCATGTTTGAGGTGGTTTGCACGCACCGGTCGCAGCTCGTACTGAGCGCGACCGTTCTGCGCAGCTCCTCCCGGCCTTCGACTGGACACCGTTCCTGCCTGCACTGTTGGACCGGCTCGTCACGCCGCGCCTCAAGCTGCTGCCACTCGAGCACCACCAGGCCCCAAGCGCGCTCGTGCAGCTGCTCACGTCGTGGGCGTCGGTGTGCTGCAGCCCGTGCCTTTGGCGCGCGCAACCGTGCGTGCTGATGCGGCGGCGCAGCACGACGCGACGCTGGCCCTCTTGGTCTCGTCGTGGGCGCCCGACGTGCTGCCGGCGTTGCTCGAGCTTCTGCGCACGCCCTCCGCCTCGACGGCGCTGCTCAGCCACATCGTCGACATGGTCGAACAGCTCACGGCCGTGGCGTCACCGGTGTGTAGCAGTGCGCACGACGCCGTTTTTTGATGGTGCGAGCGGCGTACAGGGTGCCTTTCGCTTCGACTGGGTGGCCGAGCCTGTGCGAATGCAGCTGACGTCTGCAGATAACGACGAAACGCCGTTTGGCGTGCGGCTGCTGCAGCCTCACCTGGCGCGCCTGCTGGACGGTGCGACGCGAGATGCTAGTCGCCCGCGCGTGACCGCGAATCACACCCACGAGCACAGGACTTGGTGCGCTGCTGGAGCGTCTCAACGCGCCGTTCCTGCACCACACGACGCACCGCGCCGCCTCGACGGCCTCGGGCGAGTGGCAGCTCGTTCGCCGCGTGCTCGACCTGCTCGCGCGCCTGAGCCAGTACCTCCGCTCGCCGGATCTGGCTGTGCGTCTGCTGACAATGCTGCTGCCCGCTCTGCGCTCGCTCGCTCGAGGTGCGTTGCCGGCCGTTTTACCGCTTTGCCGCGCTTGTGCATCACCTCGTGTGCAGACGCCGGCCGGCTGAACGCAACCGGCGGCGAGGCTGTGTGGACGCCGGTGATGGCCGTTGTGGCGGACGTCTGCCGGCTAGTACGCACGGCAAGGCTGCGCGCCGCAAACATGCTGATGAGCCGTGACGCAGATTCCACCGGACGGCTGGGACGCCGTCGCCGTCGCCACTACCGCGCCGGATGAGACGCACGCAGGGCTTCGACCAGCCGAGGCTGTCGTCGTCGCACTGGCACCACTCCTCGCCGTTCTCTCCACAGCGAGCGCGCGCAACGGTGCGGTCGGTGTGACTGGCACGGACGTGTGTTCTCACGCACGCACGGTAGCCCTGGTGCACCTCATCGGACAACTCGCCGGCGACAGCGGTGACGATGTGGTACGGCTCGTGCGCACCCTCGGTGAGCTGCACGCAGTGGAGGACCGCTCCACCAGCTCGCGCACGCTCGAGATCCGACCGGACTGGGACCGTCGTTTGGCGGCGTTTGGCGTGCTGAGCAAGAGCATCGGTGCGGTGTGCGCCCGCATGCGCACCGCGTCCTCAGACGTGTTGTTGCGCAGGCGCCCTCCCGCCGTGGCAGTGTATGGTCGTGCTGCACAGCGTCTTCTTCTGCCTGCGCGACGAAGAAGAGCTGTCGTCGCGCACTAGCGCCGCGCATGTCCTGCGCCAGTTGCTCGCGCGCGCGGCCTCGTCGACGGGCGACGCCTCGGTGCGGTGGCTGGCACTTGGGCGCGCGCAGCGAGGCTGACGTCGCGCCCGTGTCGTCGCGCAGTGGCTGCAGATCGCCAAGCGGGTGATCTGGCCAGGACTGCTTCGAGGCCTGCGGCTGCCGCGAGCGAGCGAAGCCGTCCGGTCCGAGCACCTTGAGCTCTTGGGCGACCTCGTGCGCACGTTTGGCAGTCGCGCAGATGCACCCTTCGCTGCGCTGGTGCCGCTGCTGCACGTATCAACGCATGCCGGTGGAGATGCGATTGCCAAGGAGGACGACGAAGGTGCGCCAGCCCGCGCGCCCCCGCTCCGCGTCTGACGCGTTCATGTGCACACAAGGCTCCTTCTTCGTCAACCTCTTCCACATGCAGTCGCACCGTCGCGTACGCGCAGTGCATCGTCTTGCGGCCCACCTGCGCGAGGGCACTTTTGCGGCCGCGCCAACGTCACTCCTCACGCGCCTCTTCCAGCCTATGCTGATGCGTCTGCTGCTCGAGGCAGACCGCACGACGCAGGCCAATCTGCTCGACGAGACCGTAAAGGTGCCGTGGCTGCCGCTGAACACTAACGTGCCGTTGGCCCTGACAGCAGCGTGCCCGGCCGCAGGCAACAGAGGCGCTTGCAGCGCTGCTTCCCTGGGGCGCCTACTACGCGCTCGTGCGCAGCTTGATCGGCGCCCTCGGCAAGAAGTCGACTGCTGAGAAGGTGCGTATGCGGCCCACGGCGCCGCACCTCGCCAGCTCACGCTCGCGCGCAGATCGTGCTCAAGGCGCTTGTGGCGGTGCTGCACGCGTTCCACTTTGACCTGCTGGACGCTGGCGTCGGTGCCGCGCAACCCGAGCAGCCAGCGACCACCGCAATGGACGTCGACGGGACCGGGGAGGATGGTGACGACGAGGCACTGCACCGTGCGCTACCCGCCCACCATGAAGACGTCCTGCGTGTCTTACAAGAGCCGCGCAGCAGCAACCGCGTCGAGCGACGCCAGAACTGCCGCCGTCTTTGATCGCGAGCGAGCGCTCAGCACCGTGCTCAACGTGCTTCTTCCCGAGCTGCGCAAGCATCTGCTCGAAAACGAGCGCGGGTCGCGCGGCGGCGCCTTTGCCGTGTCGACGACGAGTGCGCGGGCAGGTGCGCGCATGTCGCGCTGCACGCCAGCTGTTGCTCACACGCGCCAGACCCGGATCGCGACGCGTTCGACAAGATGCGCTCAGCAGCCTCGACCGTGGTGTCTGTGCGCGCGCCCCTGGCCCTCGCCGTCGTGCATCTGCTCAAAGCCCTCCCGCCGGCCACGAAAGACGCACAGATCCCGTGGCTGGTGACGACCATGGTGCGCAAGTTGTGCTCGCACAGAGCCACACCAGCTAACGGCGCGGCGGCGTGCACAGGTCGGCGTGCTGCGTTCACGCGCCGAGGATGTGCGAGAGACGGCGCGTGCGACACTGCTCGGCATCACGCGGGAGCTCGGTCCGCGCTACGTGCCGTTTGTCGTGAAGGAGCTCGAGGTCTGAGCGCGACTCGCAACCGTGCGGTCTCGAAGCTGAACCGCGCCGCATCGCAGTCGATGCTTCAGCACGGCTACCGGCGACACGTGCTCGTCTTCACCCTCCACGCACTGCTGGCCGCCCTGGCGCCGCCCGTGTTTGCACCCGGCGCGTGGGACGCCTGTGCCAAGACCGTCGTTGAGATCGCGCTCGAGGACCTCTTAGGCGAGCTTGCGCAGGAGAAGGAGGTGAGAAGCGTGTGACTCCGCAACGCTGCCGCTCACGCTGCAAGCTGGCGCAGGTGTCGGGCATCGTGGTCCAGACCAAGGAAGCCAAGGCACGCCGGGGCTACGACACCGTGGAACTGCTTGCGCGCTCCGTGTCGTTTGCTGCACTGCCGTCCAATCTGCTTCAGCCGCTGGTGGACCGGCTGCAGCTGGTTAGCGTTGCTCGCCCCGAGCAGATCGACATCGTGCGGGTGCGTTGACCAGAGCCGGCTGAGAGCGTCGGTGTGCTCACGCGCAGCCGTGTGCCGCGCGCAGGAGATCTTTCGCCACGTCTCGCTTGGTGTGCTCGGCAACCCAGCGCTCAATGCCACAGACGTGCTCCTCGTCGTGCACGCGTTCATCAGCGGTCATACGACCATGGTGCGCCTTCCAGAGCAACGCGGCGACGCTACAAAGGTGCGCCTGTTGCCCGCGCACTCGCAGCACGACGCTGACCGCAAAGCGACAGGGCGACGCAAACGTGCCCGCCATTCACCGTGTGCAGATGGCTGCGCCGCGTGACCGTTCGGCGGCCGCAAGCAAGGCCTGGGCTGTCTTTTCGCCTGTCCTGGCCGAGTTTGCGTTGCGGCTGCTGTCGTCTGCGCTCAAAGTAAAGCCCCGCGCGCGCACGATTGTGCCGCGACGCTTATGACGATGTGGTTGCAGCGCACGGTGATCAACTTCAAGGACGATGAGCAGGCCCAGCTGGTCCTCGCGATCTCGTCACCTCTGGTGCAGTGCCTGCATTCTCGCAACGACGCCACGCTCGTGCTCGCGCTCAAGACTCTGGCCCAGCTGCTGGCCACGCCGGTCTGGCAGCGCCGCGCGGAGCACCAGTCGGCGCCCAAGCGTACACGCCAGGCAGCCGCCTCAGAAGAGCTCGAGACGCGCGCGGAACCCAACGGCCACGGCACCGACAGCGACGCGGACGACCATGAGGACGACGAGGACGGTGATGACGATGAGGGCGACGCCGACAACGAGTTCAGGGCACGCAAAGCACGCAAGCGAGTGTATGGCCGGCCAAGCAGCGCGGACAGCGCGACGCGCGCGCGCCTTGTCTCGTCGAAGCGCATCGTCTTCTTTGTGATGAAGCTGCTCGCGCGATCGCCATCGCCGGCAAGCGACGTCGCGCAGGGAGCCTTCAAGGTGCGTTGCAGGCAGCCAGACGCCCTCATGAAGCAGTCACTGACGCTGCACGCGCGGTCTGGCAGGTGCTTGCTGCGGTGCTGCGCGCAGGTGGCGCGTCCGCATCGGCAAGCGGGACGCTGCTGCGCTTGGCTCAGCTCACTGAGCTGCTGCAGTTTGTGCAGCCCGAGCTCAGGTCGGGGGCGGCACCGTCCGTGCTCAATATCCTCTCGGTCGTGCGCGCGGTCGTCAACAGGCGTGTCCACAGCGAGGTGCGGACCACCTGACAGCACCACATGGTTTGTGCGATGCTCACGGCGCACAGGCCGTCGACAGCACCATGTCAGCCGTCAGCGACCTGCTCGTGCGATCGCAAGTGGATCAGGTGCTGCGCATGATTGTTTGCCGACGCGCGGCCCCTCTCTAACGCGAGCGTACACAGGTTCGTGCAGCGGCACGTGCCGTCTACGTCAGCTACCTGCTGTACTACCCGCTCGGCACAAAGCGCCTGCAGGTGCGGCACATGAGTGCCGCTGTCGACAGCTGACGCCTTCTCGCGTTAGGGCCACATCGACTTCCTCATCCGTCAGCTCGCCGACTACGAGTACGAGGGCGGCCGCTCCTCTGCGCTCGAAACGCTGTCGATGTTGATCGAGCAACTCCCGGCCGACGTGCTTCAGGACGTGGCCTTGCTCATGCTCGTGGCCCTTACCGCAGCCCTTACGCACGACCAGTCGTCGCTGTGCCGCGAGGCAGCCGCGGTGGTCATCAGGTCTCTCTACAGCAAGCTCGACGACAAGCGCCTCAGCGATGCCATGAGCCTGACGGTGCGTCGCCAATGCATCAGAGCTGCTTACACCGGCTGAAAAATGCTCAGGAGCGCTGGTGGAACGGCTCCCGCACCATGATCCGCTCGGCCGCCCAAGTGACCTCCCTCGCAGCCGAGGCGCTCGGCGCACGCTTCCGCCGCTGGAGCAGCTCTGCTCTCGCGCACGCCGTGACAGCGCTGCACCCGCTCGCCGACGTAACCGCAAACCAGCCCGAGATGGCCGCCGATAACCACGAGATACTCGTGTCACAGCCGTCGTCTGCAGGTGCGCGTTTCCGCGTTTGTGCCGGCATGCCCACGTCATGCGAAGATGCCGATCGGTCGACCTGGTGGGAGGTCATCTACTACACACTGCAGATGCTCGCGCGCGTGCTCGGCAGCGACTCTGCGGCGTGGGCGCCTTCGAGCACGCTCGCGCAGACGTTCGACGCGGTCACCATCGCCCTGGCGTACCCGCACGCCTGGGTGCGTCGCGCGGCCTCTCGTCTGCTCGGCCTCTTCTTCAGCAAGACGGACCCGGCAAAGCTGCAACCGCTCGACGGTGCGACTGTGACGGCAACGCCGACAAGCACGCGCAAGCGCCGGTCGCGGGCGGCCACGAATGAGCATCAAGTGGAGCCGTGCTTCATCTGGTCCGCGCCGGACATGTTGCCACCGCTCGCCATCGCTCTCCTGGGCCAAATGCCGTCGCCGCATCTCGATGCTGCAGCGACCGACCAGCTCACCAAGAACCTCATCTTCATCGCCCGGTGCATGTACATGCATGGCGACGCGCTGCCAGCGCCGCGACGCGATCGGCCCGACGTTGACGACGGCAACGACGGCCAGAGCGAGCCGCGGCACCGGCAAGAAAAGACGACGTTTGCGTGGCTCGCACAACGTCTCGCTCGTCGCGCGCGCATCGAGGCAGCCAAAGCGAGCAATCCAACCACACAGGTGCGGCACTCGCTTGCCAATTCACTCATGCGCCGCGCTCTTGCTCATTCAAGCCGCGCCCGCAGCGCATTATCGTCTTCAGGTGGACGGCCGCGATCACGACGTTCACGGATGCGGCCGATCTAGCCGATCTTATGCGCACGCTGCTTCCGCCGCTGCTGGTGGCAACAGAGGACACTAAGCCCAGCGACGCACCCGAAAAGCGCGACCTGCAAGCGCTGGCCTACGACGTCCTCGACGTCCTGCAATCCTCACTCGGCTCGCCAACGTACACAGCTGTCTACCAAGAGGCGCGCACGACACTAGTCCAGCGCCGTGCAGCTCGCAAGCAGCAGCGCGCTCTCGACGTGCGCATCAACCCCGTCGTGAACGCGTGCGCAGTGACTGACGGATCGCACAGGCTGTGACCGATCCTGCCAAAGCCGCCAAGCGCAAGCAGACTAAGAACCTTGCCAAGCGTGCCCTGCGCCAGCGCAAAGCAGCAGCGTATGCGGCTACCAAGACCCGCGTTCGTGTCAGGAAGGCCACGCCTGTGTGATCGCAATCTCTCTGATCGGCGGCATGTGTCGTGTAAACCTATCGGGCGTGTGTCACACCCCTGACACCCTCGCACTTTGGCTAAGCTGAGCACCCCACCGTCTGACATACTCAAGCAGCTCGACACGACGACCCGGGCTTCCATCTGGTCTGGCAAGACGCGAGGTCTCGTGCGTTGCGCGCGTGCTGTGCTACCACCAGGTCGAGGCAGCCTTGGCGCGGCCTGCTCGACGCGCTCGAAAGCTGCTGGGAAGCGCTACAACCTCAACGACTTTCGCCGTTCACCTGCCGCGACCAAGTGGCTCACGCGCGGCTGCCTGCGAGCTCGTACCCGTCGGCACCGTGACAAACCGTCGTGAACACTGCCTTCGACTGAGCTGCAGCCAGCGACACCTGACCCAGTGCATCATCTGCAGCATCTCTACTTCAACAAGAACATCCAGGCCGACGGCATAACCCTTGGCACCACGCAAGACGGCCGTCTGGCGAAGCGCGGCGTCGCTCGCGTGTCCAACATGTTCAACCACGACGGCACGCGAAGGAACACGCACCAGCTGCCAGCACGACCGCGCTGCGACCTCTACTGCCAGACGTTGGTCCCGGCCGGTTCCATATGAGTACCGAAGACGTTGCTCTTACGCAGGGTCACGCCCCGACCGAGGTGCTGCGTGCCACGACAGTTCATTCCAGCGGCGCCGTCGACCGGTGGACAACGCTGGACGCATCCACATCAACGTCCACACTGTGTGGTCATCACGCGGGGCTCAGCGTACCTGTGGAAAGCGCACATCGTGTAGCCGAGCACGCGTGTCGAGGGCGGCATGTAAGACATCGACTTCGTCCCTCCACTGCAGCTCGATCAAGGCTGAGCATGCACACCGCCGACGCCACTGCCCAACTGCACCGTGCGCGGGCTCTGCAGCAACGCTCATATCTCGCATTGCGGACAAGGACGCGGGCGTGGACGACCGCTGGCGTGCGGTGGTCGCGGCACCGATCGACTGGTCGCGCCAATGGTCAAAAACCGTGGCGACCGGGCATCCGCGCGTTGTACTAGTATCTCGCGCATCAAGCTCAAATGCACCTCGGCCATGACATGCGCCGCCGGGGCATGCCTCTGCGCCTGGCGGGCGCGGAGGGACAGCGCCACGTACCGTAGAAACCTTTACACGCTTTATGAAGCAAAGTACCCGCTTCGCTCCATTTCTCTTTTCCGTCTGCGCACTCTGCTCCAGTGAGCGGTTCCGCTTTGTTTGCTTTTGCACGAAATGTTTGCAAGCCTCGGCGAGGTGTCGTGTGTGCGCACGGTCGGGCAATGTCGCCGGTACAACCTCGACGACGTTCGTGTTCTCTTCCAAGACCAGACGCCCGTCACGGCAAGCAACGC
>CALSCO010002239.1:711-17293 GCA_943704415.1 Parvularia atlantis | reverse complement strand
GCCTCGGGCCCGGAGAAAGGTGCCACCAAGGACGACTCGGCTCCACAGTGACACAAGGAGTTCAGTTTAGGTTTAAAAAAGGCACTTCTTGTAAGAGGCGTCAACAACGTTTCAAGCGGTCACCCGCTCGCAATGCACTACTGCAAGGCACATCCGCGCACGGAGATCAGTCGCGCCGCGCGTCGCACAGCCCAGTCCCACACTACGCCAAGAATAAAAAAAAAAAGCTGCCACCGCGTTACCGCTGAGCTACCACTCCTTGGATTGAGACAATCTGTCTTAGGAGCGGCCGGGAATTGAACCCGGGACCTGACGATCTGCAGTCGTCTGCTCTCACGCGTTCGATAGCGCTCACACGTACGTGGCACCAAAACGTCTATATCCCCGACATCGCGCCGCAGTGCCGTTGTCAGGCAGCGGTGTCGAAGAAGCGCGAGAGGCGCTGCTCGAGCTCGTCGGCTGTGAGCTTGATGTACTTGGCCGGGTTGCTCGTGAAACCGCTGTTGGCGTAGCTGCGCGCGCGCGTGCGCGAGGTTAGTCACCGCACCGCACAAACCGAGAAGCGCACCGCTCGAGAAACTTGGTGTAGAGGGGCACGACCATACCGATGACGGTCTGGCGGATCTGCTGGCGCAGGTCGGCGTCGGGGATGCTGAAAGCCTGCTGAGCCTCGTAAAGCGCCTCAAATTCGGTGTTGAAGCCCTTGAAGCGGTCCTTGACCTTGTGCTTGTCCATGCCCAGGCCCTGGATGAGCGAGCGCCCGGCGTTGACCTCGAGCAGGTACTGCACAACCTCCTTCCAGCTTGTGTGGTAGTCGTCCGCGTGCAGCGACACGTGCTCGCCAAACTGCGCCAGCGCTGCCGTGCCCACCTGCGCGGCGATGCGCGGCGCGCGCAGATGCTTGAGCATGTAGTGGTTGTTGTTGAGCAGGAAGATGGCCTCGAGCGCCTTGGCCTTGTACACCTTGCGCGCCTGCGTCTCGAGAGTGCGCCCGAGCGCCTCGAGCACGCGCACTGCGCCCCGCACGCGTCAGTGCGACACAAGCGCAGCAGCCGTGCGCGCGCACACCGGTGAACGCGCCAAAGGCCGTGGTGGGCCGCCCCTGCGCCGCAGCGCCGTCGCCGGGGAGCATGCCGGGCAGCACGGCGAGGAGCTGGTCGCACGTCGCGCGGTACTCCTCCATGCGCTGCAAAAAGTCGACCGTCTGCGCCCGGGGTGTCAGGCGCTTGCATGGGTGCACACGCAGCGCGCACGTTGCTCGTGAGCTCGTGCACGTTGCCGTCGGGCGGGAGCGTCGACTGGCGCAGGGGCCGCTGCATGTCGTCCACAAACTCGGCCAGGGCCGTTGTCGCCGCGGCCTTGAGCGCAGCCATAATCTCGTTCACGTCCGACGACATCTTGCCGCAGTACTGGGTGCACGCGCGTCAGCCAGCGGCATGGCACGCCACGGCAGCGCCGCGCACTAGTGCAAACGACTCGAGCGCCTCAAAGTGCGCACCGAGGCTGCTGACGAGGTCAAACAGCACGAGCAGCTCGGAAAAGTCATGATGAGCCACGGCGCGCTTGGCCCGCTGCCGAGTCTGTGAGCGCACGGCACGCGCGCTTGCGCCACGCATCTGCACCATGAGGATCACGTCGCCCTTGCCGACAATGTCGTGCATTACCGGGCCCATCAGCGCCTCGCACACGGCCTTGGCCGCCGCCGCGCCCGCGCCAAACAGCCGGTCGGCCAGGCTGCGCTCGGCCTATGTGCACATGTGCGCGCGCACGAGCGTCAGCGCCGTGTGCACACACTGTCGCACCACGCCCACCTCGAGCAGCGCGGCGACCATCTGCGCGTAAGCGATCATTGGGTGCGACCCGCGCTCGTAGGCCACAGCGGCGTACGACGTGATGTCAACGCGGTCGTCCATCGCCTGGCGCACGCGCGATGCCGCCACCGAGACGGTGCTGTCGCCGCCGCCGATGCTCACGTTGCTCGCGCTCCCGAGGCTGCCGATGCTGTGCCGCTTGTCGGACGCGATGAACGAGCGGCTGCGGTTGAGCGAGCCGGCGAGCACGCTGTCGCGCTCGCGCTTTCGCCCGACCGAGAACGTGCCGCTGCGCACACGAGCGGTCAGCATGCGCAGCGCCGCACAGCCGGAGCGCAGACGCACTGTCGCCGCGTGGGTGTCCCGCCCGAGGCCGACAGCGCCGCCGTGGCCGATGCCGATTCGCTCGTGCACGCGGACCAGACGAGCGGCAGCAAGCGGACGACAAACGCTGCACGCGCGTGCGCTAGCGCCACGGCCGTCCCGCTGTCGTACGTGAACGTGACGAACGGGCCGCCGCCGACCGACGGCATCGACGCGGCCGAGACCGACGCGAGTCCCACGCCGTCGCTCCCGCCCGACGCCATCGAGTCGATCGTGCGGTGCGACGCGGTCGAGTTCTCGCTCATGAACGCGGGCACGCTCAGCACCGCCATGCCTGACTTGGTCTCGGTGCCCGCGATCGGTCCGAGCTGCTTGAGCACGTCCTCGACGCCAAGCAAATAGCTCGCGAGCTGCTCCAGCGTCGGCAGCAGCGCCGCGTCGATCAGCAGCTGCGGCCCGGCCGACGGCGACACGGGCGTGGGCTCGGCGCTGGCGGGGCTCTCGGCTGGTGCGCGCGTGCGTGCGTGCAGCGCATCCTGCAGGCTGCCGACGGCCGTCTCGAGCGACACGGCTGCGCGCTCGAGCAGGTTCGCAAACTCGCCCTGGAGCCGCTCGACGCCGGCCTTGTGCATCGTGCGCTGCGTGGCATGCTGGTCAGGCCGCAGCAGCCGACAGCGATGCACAGGCGCGCACCAGCGCCACGTAGACGCGCTCGGTCTGGCGCAGCTTGAAGCGGAAGAGGAACAGGAGCACGTCGGTCACGCGCGCGAGCAGGGCCAGGTACGCGGGCACGTCGGCGGCGATGGACGCGGTGAGGATCTGCGGCCGCAGCACGTCCATCTCGTCGAAGAACGCGACGACGCGCGCGAGCTGCCCGTGCGCCATCTCGACGTCTGCGCCCGCGATCAGGCATCCACCCACTCCATCGCGCGCACGCACTCAGGCTCACGGTCGTCAGCCGCTTGGTCGCGCTGTGCGCCGGCGCGACAGCCTGCTGCAGCCCCTCGAGCCGCGCCTCGAACCCGTCCAGCACGCCCACGAGCCCGCGCGCGAGCTCGTCGGCTCTCCTCAGCTGCTCTCCGAGTGTCGCGAGCCTGTCCGTCATCGTAGTGCTGAGTGCATAGTGGTGATAGATACGTGATGGCGCGAAGTAGCGTGACACGGTCCCTGCTGCTCCTCGTGGCGACGGCCGTCGTCGTGCTGTTTGTGGCCGGCGCGGCGCTCGTGAGCCGCGAGGCCGCCGAGACGCGCGTCGGTGTCGTCGGCGTGTTCACCGCCGCGCAGGCCACGCGCCGCCTCGACTGGGACGACGCCGACGACGCGCCCCAGCCGCCGCAGCCCCGGTCAACGGAAGCTGCGCGAAACGACGACGGCGGTGGGCGCGCGGGCGACGTTGACCTTGACGGTGACCTCGACGGGATCGTCGGGATCAGTGTGATCGGCGACGTGATCGCGCCGCCGACTTCCCCACCGCCGACATCCCCGCCGCCGCCGACACCGCCGCCGCCGACACCACAGCCGACGACACCACAGCCGACGACACCACAGCCGACGACACCGCAGCCCACGGGCCGCCCACGCGAGCTCGTGCTAACGTACAAGCTGCCGCGGACGGCGCGGACGGCACCGCGTGGCCCCGTCAACTACACGGCCGTGGCCGTGCCGCCGGGCTTCGTGCGGCACCTGCCGGCACGCGAGCCCGCGCGCGTGTTCTTCTTCAGCATGTGGGACTGCAACGAGCCGCCGGTGCTCGGGTGGCACCAGGTGCACTACTACCACGGCCTAGGCATCCCCTGGGAGCACATGCACGTGACCCTGCACGCCGCGCCCGGCCGCGACCGCTACGAGGCCGAGTGCGCGGCGCAGATCGCCGACCTGCCCGCCGCCGTCAGCTTCAGCTGGTGGCGCCGCCCGTTTGACACGAGGCTCAAGGTCGTCACGTTTGAGGAGGCGCGGCTGCACATGGGCGTGGACGACCTCGACTGGATCGTGCACGTCGACATCGACGAGTTCCACGGGCTCCCGCCCGGGCACGACTACATCTCGTTCTTGACCGAGTGCACGCGCTACAACGTCTCGTGGGTCGAGGGTGAGTTCCGCGACCGCACCGCGCTCGACGGCAGCCTCCTCCCGCTCTCGCGCGACATGGACATCTGGTCGGCCTTTCCGCTCATGTGCCTCCAGGCCACGCGCTCGATGCAGGGCGACATCCGCGGCGACGTGCACAAGGTCATGGCCTACCGCGGTTTCCTCACCATCGGCAACGGCGGCTGGCACAGCCTGAGCTCGTACCACGTTGACAACTACTTTGCGCGCGGCATCGCCCGCCTGGACGTGCACCACTTCAAGTGGGTCGCGGGCGTGATCGAGAACCTGCAGGCCCGGTCCAAGCACTTTTTCACGGTCATGGGCAATCACTCGTACCAGGGCATGGAGGTCGCCAACGTCGTCAGCCGATTGCTCGCCAACGACGGCCGCCTCTGTGTGACTTGCCGCGAGTTTGGCTGCGTCAACGCCAGCACGCGCGCGCCCCTGCCGCAGCTGGCCGAGCGCGCGCTCAACCCAACGCGCGAGATGCGGCCGTTCGCCCCGCTGCCATTCGTCTGCGCGCGCGACCTGCTCAAGCCGCTCAACATCAACTGGACGTGCCCGCGGCCCACGCCCACGCCCTCGCCCACGCCCACGCCCTCGCTCTCGCCGCGGCCCTCGTCACAACCGTCACCCGCGCCCACGCCCTATCTGCTCTCGCAGCTGAAGCTCTAGTAGGCAGCAAGCGCGCATCAACCATCAACCTACAAGTAACCACCCTAATCGCATTGGTATCCGCAACCGCATGAGCACTGACAACAGAACCGCGGCGGAGCGCTAAACAATGGGGGAGAAGCGCGTGAGGTGCCGAGGCTGCCCGTGAAGCTTGTTGGCGGCGTCGTAGACGGCTGCCTAGGCGGAGAGCACTTCACCGGCGACGAAGATCTTGCCGTTCAGGCTGACAGAAGCAATCATCACAGGCGTTGGCGCAGCTTCCCCGACCCGCACATCACCGGATGCGCCGTCGCGCGGGCGGGCTGTCCTGGCCGCGCAAGAGCAGCTAGAACAGACGCATTAGGGATCAACGCACATTTGCAAGGTAGTGATGCTACGAAGGCGACAGATGTGAGCGCGCCTCCCGAGGGGCACCGTTTCGCCCGCACTCTGCGTCAGCCGTCTCGGCGGCGGGTCAACAAAGCCTCGTGCGCGCGGTCGCCTCGGTCGTCTCGTGCGCGTCGCTCCCGCCCCACGCCCGTGCGCGGTCGCCTCGGTCGTCTCGTGCGCGTCGCTCCCGCCCCACGCCCGTGCGCGGTCGCCCGCCACCGCCACCGCCGTCATGAGCGCCGACGTGGTGCGCCGCCGCCTCCCACACGCCGCACGCGCACACGCTGACGCGCCGGTTGCATGCACCGCACGCCGCACGCCGCACGCAGCTGCCGTGCACGCTCGGCACGTCGCAGCCGCAAGAGTCGCTCTGCATGGCGTTCGACTTCACCGTCGGCGCGGCCTACTTCCTGCTCATCCTCGCGTCGGCGCGCGTGCTGCTGGTGAAGATCTCGCAGGAGCACGAGCGCAAGTGGCAGATCTTCTTCCACGGGTTCCTCATGCTCGGGAGCATCTGTTCGTGCGGCCTTGCGCCGTTCTCGTGAGCGCACACTGACGCGCCGTGTGTGTGCGCAGGCCGATGCGTGTACATGTTTGTGCTGCCATTCCGCGTCAAGGTGCAGTCGTACTTCATCGTGCTCAACACACTCCCGTCCTTCTTCTTCTTCTCGGCGTACTTTGTCTTCCTCTTCTTCTGTGCGCGCGACCCGTCAATTGGCCCGCATTCCGCTCAGTGGCGCATCCAGGGGCCGAGCTGTACCACCACCACACTGGCCGCATGATCAACTTCCGGTTCCGGTACATCGCCCTCAACGTGTTCTTCTACGCAACCGTCGTCACGCTCTACATCGTCGATGCCACGCTGTACCCGTACTGCGACAGCGACGGGTGCCGCGACGACCTGTCGCTGAACCCGGTGCGGCGCCCATCTAGCGTGCGCTCGACGCGGTTCGCTCACGCGCGGCCGCAGACCGAGTACGCCATCCACGCCTTTACCGACCTGCCCTACCTCGTGCTCGCCGTCGGCTACGCGTTCTACGGCTCGAACCTCTTCCTGACGTTTGCGCGCCTGCCCACGGGCAACATCCAGAAGCGCGACGACCAGAGAATACTGCTCATCAAGGCACGCGCGTCCCACTGTGCCGCACGCGCAGGCACGCTGACGCCGCGCGCAGCTGGGCACGATCACGTCCATGCTGACCGTGTTTTTCCTCCTGCGCTTCATCTTCATCATCCTGTGGCTCGTGCAGCAGTGGGCCAGCGTCTGGTACTTTGACCCACTGTACTTCCTGCTGCTCGAGGTGCGTGCTGCTCGCGCGCCTGCGGCCGAGCCTCACCGCGTGCGCGCGCGCGCTGCAGGTGTTCCCGGTCTCGATGCTGTTCATCCTCTTTGGCCTCTCATCCTCGTCGTCCGCGCAAAACAACCAGGTCACGGCGAGCGCCGTCACGGGCGGCAAGAACGTCCTGCCGGTCGTGTCGAGCCGGAGCACGAGCAGCTACGGCTCAGCCAGCGTTGGCGGCTTCCTCGGCACGGGCAAGTCCGAGGTCGCGCCGCTGCTGGGGTCGCCGAGCATGGCGAGCCAGTGAGCCCACCCTCTAAAACGCCTTTTGTTATAGCCGCCCGTTCGCTCTCTGCGTCACGCCGGGCGCCGCTGCCTCTATCAGACATCCATCGGAACAGCTGCGTCGCTGGTCATGGCCGTGATCGCCTCGACCGCCTGGCGGAAGCTGCCGACGAGGTGGCCCAGCTGCACCTTCTCCGAGCACCCGGCGCTCAGGTTGTACTCGATGGTCGACAGCCGGTCGAGCAGGAAGATGCGGTGCTCGGACGGCATCACGAGCTGCGCGCAGCCCTGTCAGCGCCCGTGCTGGCCAGCGATCGCTGCGCGCGTGGGCGCACCCGAATCAGATACTCGAAGATCTCCTGCACGAGGTCCGCGAGCGCCAGGCCCTTGGTCGTCTTGAGAGCGTGTATCCCTGCACGGCCGCGGTTGCGTGAGCACAGCAGGCGCACGCGTGTGCAGCGGCGACGCACTGCTGAACGCGGTCACGTAGGGCTCGTTTAGCAGCCACTCGACGATCTGAGTCACGTCGGCAGGCAGCGGCGCGCCCGTCGTCGTGTGGATCGCGTCCGCGTCCACCGTGTCGAACGCTGCCGACGCCGCCTGCACCGCAGCGGGCGAGTGGGTCATCCAGCGCGCTCGGCGCACGAAGCCGCACGCGAGAGCGCACCTGCAGAATGTTGAGCGCCTTGCGCATGTCGCCCTGCGACAGCTTGAGCAGCGACTCAAGGCCGCTATCGGTGATGTTGACGCTGCGGTTGCGCGCGTGAGCACTCGGCTGGCCACGGCGCGAGCGACTCGCACCGCTCCTTCTCGATCACGGTCTGCAGGCGCAGGCGGATCTGCGCGGGCGGGAGCGGCGCGAAGCGGAAGCGCGTGCAGCGCGATTGCAGCGCGGGGATGATCTTGCTGACGTAGTTGCAGATGATGCAGAAGCGCGCGTTCTTCGTGTACTTCTCGATCACTGCCCGCGGCCGTGAGCGCGACGAGGCCAGCGCGGCAGGTGGCGCACGCGCACCGCGCCTCAACGCCGCCTGCGCCGGCTGGGTCATCGCGTCGGCCTCGTCCAGGATAATCAGCTTGAAAGCGGAGCTGGCGATCGCGCAGTAAGCAGACGGCCCGCGGCGCGTGCATCGCGTGGGCACCTGAAAACGGAGCGCGTGCTCGCAAACTCCTTGATCTGCTCGCGCACGACGTCGATGCCGCGCTCGTCCGACGCGTTGAGCTGCGCGCGCAGAGCCGTCACGCGCCGATGCGCGACAGCCGGTGCCACACCTCGAGGATCATCGACTGGTACTTGGCGCCGTACAGCTTGCGCGCGCACGCGAGCACCATCGACGTCTTGCCCGTGCCCGGCGGCCCGTACAGCAGCAGGTGCGGCAGGCGCTTCTCGTCGATGAAGCGGCTCACTGCGCGCACGCGACCCACTCAGCCCCCGCGCGGGCGCACGCCGCGGGCAGCCGGCCGCGCCGCACCCGTCTGGACAATGTCCTGGTGCGCGATGAGCTCCTCCAGCGCGCTCGGGCGGTACTTTTCGACCCTGCGCGCCCATGTCACTACAGCAGCACGAACCGCACGGCGCGTCGCACACACGCACCACGGCAGCCCGTCGGCGCCCTCGCCCGCCCCGGCCCCGGCCTCGTAGTCGCGCGCCTTGCCCTTGGCCGCGTACGCCGCCAGACCGCGCAGCGGCGCCGGCGCGTCTTCGTCCTCACTGCCGCTCGACATTCGACAATTGGGCGCGCAGTCGAGCGTCGATACGGTGACAGTGAGCCGATGGCGGCGACTGGGCGTGCGACTGGGCGCGCGGCAGCGCGTTGTTCTTCGCCGGCCTCGACACCACGTGCAACAGGTGCGTGCGCGCTTACAGTGCGTGCTGCAGGCGCTGATCGCCCACCGTGACGTGAAGCCTGCAGTTTGCGATCGCCGCGCTGTACGTCTCCCAACCCCGTCGAATGATGCTGCGCCGACGAGGTCGACCGTGTCTTTGCCGAGCTCAAGGACGGCGACGGCAGCGACGACGACCATGACGAGTCGCGGCCGTCGTTCGTGTGCGTGCACGACCGTTGTGCGCATGGCTCACCGCGGCGCGTGCAGCAACCTGCTCGCGTACCTCGACAAGGTGCTCAAGGAGACGTCGCGGCTGTACCCGGTGCGCGGGTGCTCTTGTGGCCCGACAGTGGCTGACGGCTCGTTGCGAGCAGGTGGCCATCCAGTCGGGACATCGCGCAGCCTGCACGAAGACCTGCCCGTGGGCGAGTGCGTCCTCTCCAGGAAGAGCATCATCTTTGTGAACGGCGCGCCTGATCGCGCAGCTGACCACCTGTCTGTTCACGCCCGGCACAGCCGCGGGGCTGCACAAGTCGTCCCTGCACTGGGAAGGCAGACCGTGACCCTGTTAACTGAATGACGTCCATGAATTACAACGTGACGCAGCGATGGATGCAAGGCTGTTCGAGCTGGCGGACGCGGCGGGCGTGGACCCGTGCGCCCCTTGCGCGCGTCGCGCATCGCTGCGTGCCCGCCGTGCCGACGCGCATCGCAGCGCGCACCACGACGTCGCTCCCGAGCTGATCGACGACGAGGCCGCGCCATGGGTCGTGCGCACGGCTCACGCGTTCGCGCAGCGCGTGCGCGGATACGCCGTGCAACGTGCGCGCATCCCGTCCGCATGCCGTGTGTGTGTGCGCGCGCGCGCGCGTGACGGACGGGCGTACGCAGCGGCACTCGCACCCGGCACGGCACTACCGTGGGCGTACAAGCAGTACGTGCGCGCGACGGCCGGCAATCTGCAGGCGCGGCGGCGATCGTGTGCGTCGGCTGACGTCGGCGTGCTGACCACCGCCGCGCCCAGTGGGCGATGGACGCGCAGCTGCGCACGCTCGCGATCGTGCGCCCTGGCGCGGTCGAGATGCGCAGCGCCGCGGACCGCTTCGCTGGTGCGGCGCGGCAGCTGCGTGCGCTGGAGTGCTGACAGCAGATCGCGCAGCCCGCGAGCGCGCCTGGGATCTGCCCAAGCTGGACGCGTGGCCGATGTGGCGGCGCGCGGCGCTCTCACCGGACGGGCGGGTGCGCGGCGAAGGGCGTGCGTAGGACGGGCTGGCGCTGATGCTGCTGCGCAGGTGCTCGTGATCGCGGCCAGCGACGGCAGCGTGACCGTGCGCACATGCGACGATGGTGCGCGTGGGCGTTCGCTACCGTGCGAGGCGCTCATGGTGTGCGCGCTGCAGGCAAGCTGCACCACTCGCTCGTGCTCAAGAGCGCCGACGCAGCCGCCGTGCACCCTGCGGCGCACCTCAGTGTCCGCGCCGGCGCGCCTGCCGCATTCCAGGGCCACCGGTGCTCGCGTGGCACATCTGAATGCGCCCGCTCACACGTACGCGCGCAGGTACTCGTACGAGCTGCTCGTCGTGCTCGTGGACGGCCTCCTGCTGCGCTACCTGTTCAACCTCGTCGGCGGTGACGGCGTGAGCGACAAGGGTGCGTGTACACGTCTCACCGGCACCCTAGTTGACCGCACACGCTTGCTCAGCCGCTGTGTACGCGTACGGCGACCACGGCGTCGATGGCCTGTTCCGCCTGGTGCACCAGTGCGTCGTGCGCGGCCGGCTCGGCTGCGTGACAACGGCCGAGCTAAGCGACGACGGCGCAATGCTGGTGGTTGGCGGCTTTGCACGTGCCGGCCGAGTGCCTGCCGCGCCGCACGTGCTGCTGTGGCGTGTGGACCGCGACGGCGTGCATCCGCTGCATGACGGCGACGACGCGGCGTCCAGCGACACGGTGCGGGTGGCTGCAGCACGTGCACGGTCGAACTCTGGGACTGACAGCCGCTCGGGCGCGGCAGCGTGCTGCGTCGCTCGCGGGGGCGCTTCGTGCTGCGATCGTCGGTCAGTCGGCGCACGAGACCGGCACGGACACCGTGCTGTCGCTTAGCATCGCGCCGTCGGTCAAGCTGGTGGCGGCGTGCACCGTGGGCGGCGACGTCGTGCTGCTCGACGCCGTGACGGGTGCGCGCGTCGCGCACGTGCACGCACCGGCGTTGTCTCACAGCGTTTGCCAGACAAGTGTGTGCGGCGCTGGCCCGCAACAACGACCAGCCGCGTCTGCTGCGTGCGCTTCTGGTCGGACGACAGCCTCGTGGCCGTGGCGCACGACGGCGTCGTCCGGGTGCTGTCGGTCGGCGAAACGTCCGCCGCAGACCAGTTCGCGTCGGAGCCGCACCGTAACGCTGCGTCTGCATCTGTGCTGGCGCTGCACCATCCCGTCGCGTGCCTGCTCGAGCGTGACATCACGCCGCTATTTGTGCGGCGGCGCGCGTTCCGCCGCGTGCGTGGCGGCCGGTCGCGTGTGACGCATGCGATGCTGACGCACATGTGCACCCGCAGGCACGGCAGGAGCTCGTGTCCGAGGACATGCTCGGGCCGGACTACGACGACGATGACGATGACGACGACGATGACGACGACGACGACGACGTGCGTCTTGCGCCGCTCCGCGGGCGCGCCTGTGCCGCTGACCGGGCTGCAGGAGCTGTCCGAGCTCGACAAGGTGCTCAGGAAGCTTGGACGCCCGCTGCTCTGGCTCGCCGAGCTCGTCGGCGGCGAGCGGCAGCGCCACCGTGGGCAGACGACGCTCAGCCGTGTCAAGATGGTCAAGCGCTCGTACCGGCTGGTGCGTGCGGGGCGTGTGTGCTCTCGCAGCTGATCGCGTGAGGGCGCGCAGCGCTCGCTGGAGGAGGTCTCGCCCGAGGAGTTTGTGCAGCGGCAGAGTGCGTGTGGCGCTGCGCTGTTAGACGTGTGTGCACGGGGTTGATGCGCGCTGTGCCGCAGTCAACAAGCGCAACTACGCCGTTGCTCTCAGCGTGTCGCACAGCCACGGTCTCAGCACCGACCGCGTGTACATCGCGCAGTGGGAGACCCATCCGGACGACACAGCGTCGCTCTCCAAGTACCTCGATCACGTGCGTCTCGTGCACGAGACACACGCGCTGCGGCTCACGCTGGGGCACGTGCAGGTGATCGACCGCATGACCGTCGTCGACCTGGCCGTCAAGTACGTCCCGCGGACCCCGGAAACGACGCGCGCCCTGCTCGAGTACGGCCTCAAGGCGACCGACGTGCTCGTGCCGGTCGATTGGCTGCTGTGCGCGTTCCTGCTGCGTGCCCGCGTGCCCGCGTGTCCACGCTCACCGACGCGCGTGCCAGACGGCCGCGCAGCACACTGGAGCCTGCGCAGCGCGAACTGATGACGCGCGTGGCCGACGCGCGCTTTCGCCTCCTGTCGTACCTCGACCGACTCGACACGTTTGAGGCGGTACTGCAGGTGACGTCCGGCCGCGCGATGCTGCTCGAGGCCTTCGCGGCCAACTACGCCATCTTCCGCGACCACGACCTTGTGCAGCTCGCGATGGACTTTGCCGAGATGGTGCGCCGTCGTGAGCGTTCGGCCGTGCACTCACGAGCTCGCGCGTGCAGGAGAGCCGCAACGCTGCTACCGAGAACGTTGATGTGATCGAGCTGCTGCTCACGCGCCACCAGCACGAGCTCGAGCCGTACCGCTTGCAGATCCTGTCCAACTTCCCCGAGACGGTGCGCGCTGGCAGTGTGTCGCCGCCCGCTGCTCACGTGCCCGCCCGCTTGCCCAGATCCCTCCGAGCAAGTACGAGAAGATGCTGCCGCCGCAGCGCGAGCCGCCAGCAACCGCAGCCGTCGCGCGGGCCGTCAGCGACTGGTCGAGCCAGCTCGCCGCGCCGCTTGCGGTCAACGAGCAGTTCCGCAGCCGTCTCGTGCCGGTCAGCGCGCCAACGAAGGAGGTCATGGCCCGCTGGTACACTGCGCGCGCGCTCAAGATCGACGACGCGTGCGGCCTGCTGCACAACAGCCTCGAGCTGCTGAGTGCGTTGCGCGTCGCTGCGGCTGCGCGCACTCACACTGACGACGCGCCACCAGGGCTCGGCAGCAAGCACGGCCTCGGCCCGGACGTCGACAGCATGCTCGCCGATACGCACCTGCTCAGCCAGCTCGCGTACCGCACTGCGACCGGCAAACCGTGCGTGCTGTGCGCGCGAGAGCCGTCTACGCCGCTGACGGAGCGCTCGTGGGTGCCGTCGGCAGGCTCACGATGGCGCTGAGTGACTTTCTCAAGCTGGAGCCGATGCCGCTCATCGAGCTGATCATGAAGGCACGCGTGTCTGCATGCGTGTGCCTGCACCCCCTGATGCGCTCGCGGTGGCACCGCCAGGGCGACGTTGGCGCGCAGGACGGGCTCGATCGCGTGCGCAAGATGGTGCTGCCGGCGCTGTGGCGACGTCTGCGCGAGCCGGCCCATGTCTGGGCGACGCTGCGCACGTTTTTGCAGCAGACCGCGGCGCAGTCGCTCGCTCTCGCCACGCTCGTGCTCGAGCAGAGTGCGTGGCGCATCCAGCAGAGCCGCGTGATTACCTCGGTGCGCACAAGTGACGAGCACTGCGACAGGCGTGCTGACACGCACGCGCGGTGCGCAGGACGCCGAGGTGCTGCGGACGGCGCTGGCCTGTGCGTATGCGCCGGCGGAGCTGATGCACGAGACGATCGCCGAGCTAAGGCGCATCTATGATTCGCTGCCACTCCCGTACGAGGTGCGTCTGCGCGCGTGCGAGGTCGACTGTACGGTGCTCAAAGCGCGGCTGCAAGGACGACGCTGCACTGAACGCTGAGGCCACGCTATTCGGCAGACGGCTCAAGGCGGCCGAGATCCTCGCGCGCCACGACTTGCTCACGCCGCTGAGCTTCTTCCAGGCACGCGCACCAGGGCGGCTCGGAGTGGTCGGCGCTGACAGGCGCGCGCAGACGCACGTCGATGACGCCGAGGCGCAGCGTAAGCTGCTTGTGCGATGGACGCGCGCGGTCGCGGCCGAGACGCCGTCGTGCGTCCGCAGCACGCGTGATTGCGACGGCGCGCTTACCGCCTGTGCGCAGTGACGCGAACTGGCGGCAGCTGCTGGCCGACGTCGAGCGCGTGCGCTCCGAGGTTCTGGGCGCAGTGACGGTGGCGCAGGCGCACGAGGTGTTTGCGTCGACGCTGCTGAGCCACGGCGGCACGTCGCGCATGCAGCGGCTGTTGCGCACGCTGATGCCCGCCGCAGACTTTGGCCTGGCCGGCAGCCTCATTCCGCCTGCACAGGGTGGTGCCGCGGCCCGCGCGCGATACCTCGAGCTGGCGGACGCGTCGCGCGTTGTGCGTCTATGCTGCTGCCCGCTGGCGCACACTCTGACTTGGCCGAGCACTGCAGCTGGTGGCTGCCGCGCAGGAGTACTTTGACAACGCCGAGACAAACGACCCAACGGACGCGATGCTACAGAAGGCGCAGGCGTGGTGCGCACCGTGCTGCGATGTGCGCGGTTGCGCTGCTTACGGACGTGCGCGCTGCAGCCTTCAGATCGGCAAGTACGCCACGCCGAACGTGCGAGCCGAGCACGGCCTGATCAAGGCGGCGCACATGCTTCACCTCCTTGGCGTTGAACTGGTGCCGATCCAGGTGCGGCTGCTGCGATTGATTGTACACGCGCGCCCGTGCTCACACGTGCACCAGATCCGCGTCACGCCCAACCGGCTTGAGCTCGTGGAGCGCGCGTTTGTGGCGTCGCTCAAGAAGGCGAGCAAGTCGACCGACTTTGACGGCTTCATCAAGCTGGCCAAGTGGCTGCTTGGCGACACCGTCAGCGACACCGCGGTGCTGCTCACCCTGGCTGAAGTGGCGCTCAAGCACAACGGCGCCGCCGTCGCCGCGGAGGCGCTGCTGCGGCTGCACGCTACGCGCAAGGCGGCTACGCCCGACGACGCCCGCCTCGTGCGCGTGCTCGGGCAGCTGGCCAAGACGCCCAACGTGCGCGTGCCGCTCACAGGCCGGGCCCGGCTGACCGTCTGCGCACACAGGACGTGCCGGGGGCGGTGACCCTCTCCGGTCTGCACCTCGCGATTGCACCGACCGACAGCGATGCGCTCGCGTGGTTCCAGCGCGGGGTGCGTGTGACGTACGCGCGTGCTACCACGTGCTGAGCGTGCCCGGGCAGGAGCGCGATCTCTACGGAGGCGCGCCGTCCTCGTTCAAGCTGCCGATGCTGCACGAGGTTCCGTGCCGCGGCGCAATGCAGTGCGGTGCCGATGCTGACGCCCGCTCGCAGCTCTCACCGTCGCCCGCGTCTGCATCAGTGACGTCGCCAATCAGCCCGTCGCAGACCGAGCGCACACCGAGCGCGCTTGCGCCCGCCCCACCGGCGGAGTCGCAGCCCGTCATTCTGCCGCTCGCGCCGGCTGCGAAGCACGACACGCTTCTCGGCCTGGAAGGCGCGCCTCTGCCACAGCCCGACTCGCATCTCGGCATCCAGGGCGCATCGTTGCCGCCGCTGGCCCACGCGCTCGTCGCGCGGCCAGACGAGCAGAAGTTCGGCGCGATGCTGCAGGCGCTGCGGGCCGAGCCGCTGCAGTGGACGGCGGCGTGGCTGCGCGCGCGGCACGAGCAGTGGTTTGACAACGCAGTACTCCTGCGGTGCGCTCGTTCGGCGCTGTTTTGCAGTGCTCACGTTCCCCCATCGCGCAGCTGGACGGACGACCTGACCGAGCCAGCCGACGCGCGCCTCGCACTGCAGCTGCTCGGCGGGCTGAAGGACGTGGGGCGCACGCTGGCCAAGACGAAGAACAAGTGGAAGGGTGGCGTGGCAGCGTGCACGGTCGCAGTGCGTGGGCGGCTGACGCACACGCGCGCACAGGGTCCGGTGACGGGTGGTCGTCGCAGCTGCTGGTCACGGTGCTCGTCGGCCTCGGTGCGCGCCTGCTCGGCTCGCGTTCTCATACTCCTGCTGACGCGCGCTCACGCGGCCAGGCCACTTCAAGCTCGTCTCGCCCTCACCGCTGTTTGAGTGGGCGCTCGGGCAGCTCGCGGCGGGCGACGACCGGCTGGCGGTGCTCGCGGCCGCAAACCTCATCGGCTACGGCAAGATCGAAGACGTGCGCCCGTGCCGGCTCTTTGCTGGCCCGCTGACCGCCGTGGTCGCAGGCCGAGCGCCTCGCCGCGCGGTGCAAGGGCGTGCCGGACAAGGACGGGCCGGCGGTGTTGCGCCCGTGGCTCGACAGGGTCGCCTCGAACCCGACCTCGCTCTCGGCGCCGATGCGGTGGCCCTCGGACGCCGCGATGCCCGCAGACGTCCTCGCCGCCGCGCAGGACCTTGCCCTGGCCGCCGCCGTCCCCGCCGCCGTCCCCGCCGCGGCCGCCGCCGCCGCCGCGCTGGCCGCCCTGTGAGCGGGTCCCGCGCTGTCATGTCCGCATCGGGCAGGTGTCTAGAAGGCTCGTAGTTGGCGCACTAAGCCGTCGCTTTCTCTGTCGTCGTCCGTCCGTCGTCGCCGCCGCCTCCCACCCGCGCGCCCCTCACCGCCGAAGATGTCCGAGTCGCGCGTGCAGAAGCCGCTGGTGCAGCCGATCGTGCGTCGCGCGGGCGCGGGCGCGGGGTTGGTGCCGCTGCATCGCGCTCACTTTCCGCCCGCGCGCAGAACCTCATGTTCCGCTTCTTGCAGAGCGTACGCGCGGCGCGCCCGTGATGGAAGGCGCGCGGCTGACGTGGGACGTGTACGTGCGCGCGTGCGCAGAAAACGCGGGTACAGGTGTGGCTGTTTGAGCAGCTCGACATGCGCCTGGAGGGCCGCATCATCGTGCGTCGCGCCGTGCCCGGACAACGCGGGGCGCGCCCGTCGATGCTGACGGGGGGGGGGGGGGGGGGG